>LJIJ01000217.1:0-171881 GCA_001718145.1 Orchesella cincta | reverse complement strand
TTTTTTTGGGGATCCGACATACAAATATCATAAAAGTCAAACAAACGGCCGATATCATATCATGCGCCACTTGTACATTGATCTCCCTTTTCAATAACATTATTATCTTCGCCATCATTATCATTTATTACACTTTTCTCACTCTCTTCATCCTCCTTGATAAAATCACTTGAGAAAGGAAGGAAATGCGAGTCGAAGGAAAGAACACTTGGGAAAAACAATGACTTTTTTTGGGGTGGGATATGTCTTCAATATATAAGAATAAAAAGTCTCAAGCATGTGTGGAGAATGTTGTTCGTAAATATTTGGGATGATGGGAGAGCCAGCGAAAAATATATTGGTAGCACGTTCTTGTTCTAGTACACACATTAAGTAAATAACTGAATCCTTCTATCTTTTCTTTCCCATATTATTCCCAAAAACACTTGACACGTAATATAAGCAAACATTACCCTCAAGACCACAGTTTATATTTATGTAATCATCATACTTTTATATATATTCCCTTATAAAAGTGTTATTTGTCCATCATCATTCATGTCAATTCTTATCACTTTCTTTCAAATGAAAATAAAGGTAAGTGTTATCCTCTATCGGTGTTTTTGTTTATGCTTTGATTTCTTTTTTGGGGAGAATTATCATGAAAAAATTCTGGAGGATGGCGCTCATCATAAAATTGCATGTACGCAACATTTTTACATGTCACCATTCCACATTATTGCTTTGGTTCTTGGAAAGAAAAAAATTATATGGGAGTGCGACTACGTGTCTTTTTCTACACAACGTCACCAAAAAGGATTGTGGAAGAGGCGAAACCAATAATGATATGACCAGATGATAGAATGATGAGGTTTCACTTTACTCCGCCAGAGACTAGGATACTTAAATTCACGAGAATACAGATGGCGTAAGTGATAATCATTGATGATGATGATGTGGTGCATGCAATGCACCACATTTTTATCAGAAGAAAAGAAAAATGATGTAAAACCTTACGAAAAAACTGGAAAACGGTTGTCAGACGTCTTTCTAAGGAGATTAAAGGGGAAGATGAATAGTTAGATGATGAACGGATACAAGAGAGACTATGAATCTTGTCTGAGTAAAAGAAAAAAAAAAAAAAAAACAAAAAAAAAAAAAAAAACAAAAAAAAAAAAGAAAAACAGAAAAAAACCAAAAAAGAAAAACCTCAAATTAATCGGGTAGATATATAAAACATCAATAATGATGATGAAATGATGAAGAAAGGAGAAGTAATTGTAAATGATGGGTAGGGTATTCAATGGTATAATCTTGGGGAGAGACTGAAAGTGAACAAAAGAAAATTGAGAGAATATTTGAACAAATCAATTTATGGACATGTCGTTCCCTTTTATAATGCAAGAATAATACTATACAGCATTACCGTACCCATCAATTAATATATATCTCACTAAACATTTCCCATTCTTTCCTCAAACGTTCTTATCAAAAGAGAAGATCGTCGACAAAGAACCAATACTGATATTCCAACAGAGTAAATAAATAATTGATAAGATGAGAAAAGAGCTGACATTTCACCTCAAAAAAATGCTAATTTATAAGTGCGCGAAGGTGAGGAGTTGAGAATATGGTACAAAATGCATATAACTGGGATTAATCACAATGGAAGGAAAATTTACGCTATTTTTTTACTTTCTTTCTCCAAACAAAACAAAAACTTTAGTCTTACACTAAACGAGTCGTGAGTAAGTATGGTTTTACTCTAGCAAATTACGAGTATATGTTACATATACAATATAATAATGTGCTATAACTCTCGCCACTAGAGCTCTTTGTCACCAACAAACGTCGGCATACTCCTTATCTTTCCGTCTATATATCACGACTTAAAAACAAAGCTTCTCTCTTCCGTCATTATCCCTTCTCATCATATCATCATCCCTTCTCCAAAAAACAAGTTTGGGAATGATGGAAACAAATAATATTTTCAATGGTTCTCTGCGTTTTTCCTCCTTGTTATCTATCTTCAGAATGCTTCCAACTGAAAAATCTTGAATAATAGATAACTCTTAACCTCGCCTCAACCGGAAGAAAGGAGCGATCCCCGCATTAATTTCCGTTTCGAACAGCACAATTCCACTTAAAAAAACCAAATCAGAAGCCAAACTAGGCATCGTTCACATTTTCTTGTGAGTCATCTAATATACACACTCCATTTCATACTCAGTCAGGAAAAGTCATCGATTTTTGTGTGTTTGCCCAAATTATAGATAGCAAGATTATCTTAGATAACTCGGCATAATCATCAAAAAGGATTAAGAGTTGTAAATAGCGAACTGGGTATAAAATAAATTCAAATATTTACCATTCAACAACTTTTCTCAAAGAGAAAAGATAATAAACTGCGGACAATCAAATTCTCAAAGTACACAGTGAAAGCGGAATTAGGATTTATTTGGACAATATATCCTATTCCAGAACTCATTGGGACGTAAATGTGCCTTTTTTCCAGAAGTCTACAACCCACACATGAAGGAATTAATTTAACGTTCTTATCATAATATCAAGTATAATAATATGAATTAACCAAGACAGGTTAAAATTATATAACCCTTAATTATCAAATTTAGCTACGGAGTACTCAGTTCATATTTCAATGAATTTATGGAGCTTCGTCAGGTGCGTGCAGAACTGCGCCGACGATGGAAGAAAAAGTAAAATAACTACATTGGAAGGAAGCTAAAAAAGTAATTGGAATATAACGAAAAAAGGAACTCTACCATCAAAAAAACGTAAATGCAGAAGGAAGATATATACAATCAACACAAACAAGCATAATTATGAATAATAGATATAAGTAATACTAGCTAATTCACAAAAAAAAAAATTTCACAAATAAAATGTGAACACAACAAGAAAAAGATGCATAATATAAAATGACCATTTCTCCCTCAGCATGAGGTCCTCCCTGATAAGAAATTTAATTAAATTGTCTCAAGGGCATCTTCTCTCACATAGAAATATGAGACGCGACAAGAGCAAATAACATTATAAGATCTAAGAAAAGATAGATATTCTCCATATTTCTTTAAGAAGGTAGTGATATATACATCCTTCCAACATAACGTCGGGAAAGCCAACTCAGGACTCAATAGCTAAGAGGAAAAAATGAAAACATTATCAGAATTGACTAAGTTCTGCGCTCAACGCCATTAAACGTAGGATAATGAACTGAATAAACCTGGGTCATTGATGAAAATTATTCAGGAAGAAATAATAAAGTAGACCAGAGTAGCGAAGTACGAGATTTCGTTTTCCTTCGTTCCAAAATATTTCCTTTGCACGCTATCCTTCTCCCTGCTACGATTGGAGCAAATTGTTCTGTGTATTTTAAACACGGAAATGAATGGATTGCTAGTTGTAGATAATTAATTTGAAGGCCATAGCTCCATGAACATGAATAGCAAGAGAACAAAAAAGTCTTTTTATCTAAATATGGAAAATGACTAAAAGCGAAAGATACGCAGACCACATAAAGTCATATTCGCCATGAAAAGTGTAAAATAATATAACAACCAATACCAGAGACTGGTGACATATGTAATCTTTCTCTATTAAGGAGAGGGAAAGGATAGATACAAAAAGGAAAAAAAAATAGGGTTGAGTCTACTAGTATCATCATGATAAATCTAAATAGAAATACCATATTACTTAACAAGGTCAACATGAGGACAGAGAACAGTAAACAGTGAACTCGGAGAAACAAGACAAAAAAGATGACCTGACAAACACAAAAAAATTAAAATTAAATTCTTTTTATACTATAAGTTGTAAAAATTTCACATGATCAATCCTTCTCTAATATAAAATAAGGCCTTCATTCTCCGCCAAAAAAATGTAACATAGGTGAGCAAATTAGTAAAAATATAATGACACTATACTATTGGTATATTAACTTTTAAAGTAATTATGTATTCATCTGCTGCTTTTTCAGAAAGAGGAAAATGCAACCTATTATACAAAAAGAAAAAGATTAGCTGTAATTGAAATTACATTAGTTACGGCATTACGAGTAATAGGAGGTGACATGTATAACTATATACACTACACTTATCTACTTAACCCAGAACTAATCTTTTAATTTAGCCAAACTTTTCTGATTAAAGTTACTTTTATATTTTATTGAAACATATACACCCTCTCCACAAAAAGTCAATATTCTTGATACCAGATAAGCCCTGGAAAGATATGGAAGCTTTTCCTTTCGTTAAAAAAGTTAACAGCATAACTCCACCGAGGAATTTACAGGGGGTATGGAGTAAATCAGATGATTACAGAGAATAGTATGCTAAAGGGAAAAAGTTTTCCTTCCTCAACAAAAAATCTCAACAGCCACGTCTTCTGAAAACCGTTATATAAAATACTTTTTTTGGTCAGCGTTACATTCCAAATAAATTTACTCCAATTTTTTCATACAAATTATTATTATTCTAACTTACTTGTGCTACGAACCAAATTCTATTCAAATTTCTAGCTCCTCCTTATCCAAAAACTGTTATAAAAAAGTAGAACCAGCATTATATCTCGGTTTCCGTAAGTATATTTTAAATTTCAACACATTTTCACCATGCGAATGTATGTTCACACGCACCGCACGGCTATTATGGTTATTTCACATGGAGCACTCTTGTAAGGCGCACATTTTCGTCTAAAAGATCATGAAAATGGTTGCCTAATAATATCAATAGTAATAGCAATAATACACTAAATGACAATGACGGCCAATGAAGCCATTTCTCGTCGCCTTTCAAGCTTGTTCGTTCATCATGATCATGATATCATGGGAGAAAGCTGAAATGACGAGAGCGTGTGGAATATGCAAAAAGAAATGACTTTATAATCCGACTTGAAAACGAGTACCCATCAAAACTAGTGAAACCCATATGCATCCGCTACTGACTATCACTCTCCTCTCAAAAAAGCTTAAGAAACATCCATTGCATACACAACTGGGAATTTCCTATTTCTAAGAACTTTCTCTAGTTCCAAAAAACTGAAGACAAATGAGTGAATCGTCGTATCATCATGAATGAGCTGTGCTAAAAATACAGATTTTGCCTTTTGAAAATGAAGCGATGCGATATAGCAGCATGCCTTGCGAGCACGCAGCGTAGAAAATACTATTTTTGAAGTGTTGTACCAGAAAAAGCATTGCATTGCCGCACCACACACACACACTACACCACATATCGTAATGCCTATTCTTGCACTTTTTCCTTTCTCTTTCTTTTGCTCTTTAGCTGATTTTACGTTTCAACGCAGCAAACTTTCTTCTCTACTTTAACAATCCATCTCTGAAGAGAACGAAAAGGAAGAACTAGCAAAAAGAGCCTGAAACATTTTTTGCGTCTGCCTTGACTCGCGTATTATGTTTCCTTTTTACGATATTACGGCACATTATGAATCCTTTAAACGTCCTTTTCTCCCCTTGATAGCGCCGTTACAGGGCGTTGGTGAAGAAAGAGAGAGGAGGACGACGTTACTTGACTCAGAAGGGACTCTACTAGACAATAACCCACATCATGCACATATTTCTCCTATAAAACCTGTTCATCTTTCTCATCATCATCATCATCATCTGTGGAAGACGAGAAAGTTGTGTGGTAGTCAACCATATTGAAAGAAAGATGCCATATCTTCCTCTTTGAAATGCACCCGACCGCAAGAGGAGAGTGTGAGAGGGGAAAAATGGAACAAGATGAGTATCTCTGCGGGATACCTTCTCTATTACTTTTAGTATCATCTGCTTCTTATCATATGCTTCCTTTCCCAGATGATATACCCTTTCCTGAAACAAAAAGTCAATAAGTTTAGTTCTCGTTGGTGCAGAGAGTTTTAGAAAATATTTGTTTACCCTAACCTACTTATATTGTTCCCGTCATCATCATCAGAGTCATTATCAGCATGTTTTTTGTGCATTTATATGTAACTTAATTTTTGTTCTGTTTCTTTTCAAAATAAGAGGAACGGAAGGAGGACTGCCGGAAACAGGATGATTTGTGATGATGAAGAAAAATACATGTTCAAATATACACATTTACTTCCTTTTGTTATTCTGGATGCACATTTGTATCAAAAATTTGTAGAAGCAAGTAAAGGAGAACTGGAGAAGAATTTATATGATGATGTGATGTTGTTGAGGGATCACGAGGTTATGCATCTTCCATCTCGTTCTTTCTCAGCAAATAAACTCGGCAACAAAATGAAAAACGTAGCATCATTTTCGTTGAAGACAAAAGTCGGAAATGAAAGTAGTTTCCCTTTCCCTGCTCCTTCTCTCATTTAATGAGGATGACAACTGCTTTCTCATGCAAATCACTGCAAGACTCTTAACTCGCAGAGCACCAAAGGCTACTTTTATTATATTCATCTTGAGAAGGAAAAAATGCAACAGAGCTAGACAAACTCAGCAAGACATATGCATGCGGATTCTCAACCTAATATTATATTACATTACGTGGATGTGGATAATACGCTCTCAGAGGAAATAAAGAGGCAAGACAAAAACTGCCATGTGTGTTTGATAATATAATATACTGCATAATATTATGTATGTCCTCATCTTTTTTCTGCTCCTTTGTTTTCTTTTGTGTCTCTGGGACTACTAGTACTTCCTGACCCAACGAAAAACAAGCCAAGCATGGAAACAGCATAATATAACATGGGAAAATTGGCAAGTTCTACAAGCCTAACTCTTGACTGACGTGGTTCAACTTATACTTACTTTGAGTCGTAACTCAAATCGTTTTGCTAATAATACAAGGAACGATGACTATTTATTTATCTATGCAAAACAGACTAGCTAGTTCACAAATACATACTTAGCAAAAATAACGACTGATCTCTCATTTTTGCCTCAAGGTTTCCTTTTCCCTTCATTCATCTCATCTTCATCCTCCATTTGGAGTCTGGGAATTAGGTCTATTAATAGGCTTCAAGCTAACAAGTCACTCCATTAGCCACGATCTTTATAGTGGCATGTATGTTGAACTTTCAAATGGGAACACCTTTGGGGGATCCAAACCCTTTCTTCTTTTAAATTCTTCCACTATAAGGATCAAGTGGAGTTTTTTCATTGAAAATCATTTTCGTATCCAACTATAAGAAAACTTTTTCAAATGGAGAAAGTTGAAAACATCACCTCAGCTAACTAGACTATAACGATAATGATTAGAAGAAAAGGTAGTAATAACAATGACCTAATAAACGACACATTTTCTTGAGGCTTCAGTTGAAAAACCATACATACATTTATGTACAATTTTCCCATTATGACACTCAACTTAACTTCAAATTGGGGGACTGACTGTTGGGTAAAAATGATATTGTTGAATATTCATATTAAAACAACGACTTGTTCATTCTATTAGCACTGCATTGAAACATTGAAAGTGAGACATTAATGCAGCTGTTTTTTTGAGCTGGGTGAAACTCTCCCAACATGTTGGAGAGCAGAGTACCTAGTTAAAATCGATTTTTTCTCTTTTCGTCTTCAAATTACAGTAGAGAGGTAATGGTAGCAATGTTGCGGTATAGTAGTGGTATGAGAGAAGAAGTGGCACGACTATAATGGTAATAATGGCTCCCAGCCACACCACTGCTACTACTACCATACCACTACCACCGCCACCAAAAGAAAACAACTTCCTTCATTAAACCTGATTTTTTTTTACATTCTCTCACTAACGACATTAGGAGAGAAGGGAAACTGGGCTGGAAATTACGCCAAGGTATACAACCTAATGAAAAATTGGATGTGAATGAAAAGTGCCCCGAGCAAAATAAAAAGTCAGAAGGAGACAGTAAAAGCCCATCATATTTTGCCACAGCAAAACCTCTTTTGTTGAGGATTGGTTGACGAGACGGTGATAATAATGAAGGTGAGGGCTTCACCTCACATAAAAAACCCCCACTGAACAAATAAGTATCAAAAGAAAGCAGTTGAGGTTTAAGCCAGCATGTTGTGTTTATACAGTCCCAGCTTAAATACGGGATGACAGGATGATAGCAAAAGAATCTCCGTTGTACGACACACTTGTCAACGTTCGTTCTCGCACCTTCTTGGCTCTATCAAAATGTGTAATTTCCCTCAAAGTTTGCAATCTCTTTCACACTCCACTCACCTTCTTTCCATTCCACTTCAGCCCGTTGACTCACCAGTATTGCTCAATTTTTGGCAAATATCACAAAACATCCTGAAGACAGACTATGTCAAAAACAGGAGCAGAGGAGAGACAATGATATGATGATGATGACAGGACGAAAGAGAGTTCGAGTAAACCTTGTTGACTTGAAAATGCTCCTGAGCCCGAACAATCCTGTGGTTATATCATTATTTCCAAACATAATAATCCCTGTGTAACATTCTGAAATTTAATTAAGAGCCCAATTTTTCAACAAAAGAGCTAAACATTGGAAGTTAATAAAATGACAATCCTTCTTCTCCTCCAGAGCATTCTTATCGACACTTGAATGAGCACATTTTCGGAAGAGGATTCTTCTCAGCCAAGAAACTTCTCTCTGAGGAGTTCTGGGCTGTCTCACTCTTTTTTTTATATGAAAAGAGCACTTCCCATCCGTCTTCAAGTGTTTCGACTTCCAACATGGTAAACATAAGTTATGTAGATATATCCACCTAATATCATTTCCCATCCACTTCACATCATTCCATGGGATTAGTCAAGCAGCTACAAGGTTTTATAACTGATACAGTACTTTATTTATATATGTTTATAGCAATATATTTGATATCCTTTCCATAACACGTTTGTAATACGTATTTAGTCGAGGACAGGAGGACACACTCTTGCGACTCTCTTGAACGGATTATGTATTCACAAGTTGTTGATGGGGAAAGATGAATGATGTTTTCGTGAAGAGACAAGTAAACATGGAATTGGGGAAATCCAACCAAAATATTTCAAGTGCTTTTAGCAACCAGCAGCAGCTCCAACACACACACACTCTTCGAGAATATATAGAGTTTCCTTCTTGTGCCAAAGTATTATGAACATTTTCTAACTTTACATTTCTTTAACCTTCCGATCCCCTCTCTTTCTGGTTGGTCTTTAGCATGTCATGTATAAAATCATGTTTGTTGGAACAAGACAGCAAAGTTTTCTTGCTCCTCTCAAGAAGAAGGATGGAAAGAGCAACGAAAAACTTTTTCACTCCTCCTTTTCATCGTCTTTCTTGGACAATATTCTGCCTTCCACCAACTCATCCAACGACCAGAAAATTTTGGGTACTGAAAGCCAACTCGGATAGAACTTATCATCATGATCAACATCATGTACCTTTTTGCACTCCGTGGATGCAAACAACAAGCCAAAGCTATTTTGTAGCAGTTTGTATCTCGTCAGCTGAAATCCCTTTTGCTATACCAATTGGAATACATATTGTGAACAAGTTATTTTTTGGTGTTAGTGTACATACATCCTTCATGCATGCATAAACAAGCACTAAAGATTTCCGTTTGCTTGCCTCATTTTCTTGAGGACGAGCACACGATACAGAAAGGAGGATAAACTTTTTTTTTACAAAAAAAAGAGCTGTTGTTGCAGTGCTAAACTCACTTTTTTTTATTAGAGCAAGTGAGTGTCCATGCCCATAAACGTGGATCGCAAATCGCAACAAAGGGATGGAACAGTCTAACATTGGCAATGTGAAGCTGAAATGAATGTGTGTCATTTATTTAAAAATTCTGGCAACTCCAAACACACAAACATGGTTTGCAGTAGATCTTGTTTAAGAGCTTTAAAAGTAGCGTCTCTTCTTTGCCAAAGCGTTAGAGTAAAAAGAGGAGGAGTGGGTGGAGAAAAGTGACGACATATTCGATGACTTTTTTGTGAGATTCTTTACTCTCTTTGTTGGTCTTATATATAGCAAGATGATGGTAATGATGTTGATTCTTAGAAGTAAATAAGGAAAAAATATAAGAATGTATGAAATGGGGTTGAGTAGGTAGATATCTATTTGACTTTTTTACTTTCTTGTATTTTTTTTCAAGTTGTACTTTCCTTTCTTCAAGTGCCAGCAAGAACACAGGAAGATCCCTTGGAGAGAAAGGGAGAGAGAAAAAGAGCTTAAGAGAATTGAGTGAGTAAAAGAGAGAGCAAATGGGACACAATTGTAGATACATGCATAATAGAACAGGATGAGAATAAGTGAGGCACTTGAAAGATTTAGCTCTAGTCTAGTCTTTTCAGCCAGCCCTTGTGTCCTCGTTTTGGAGAAACCTATGTAACTTTCTGTTGAAAACGGATTCGTTCCTTTTCTACAGAATTATCTTCAGGATGGAATGTAAAGAAACAGGACTGCCGTGCAGAGTAGTGCAGTATGCCCCTTTCTTGACTACTTTCTCCGACCGGAAAGCAAAAGGATATCCCAGTTTTGAGAAAGAGTAAAGGAACAAATTGCTAAGTCAAAGTCAAACTGAAACTCGACCCTTGTCGACCACACATAATCATCATCCCAAAAGGTTCCCGTTTTCTTTGGGGAATAAGGAAGAAAAAATGGGATGCTGCACGAAAACTATAACCATGTTGCAAGCTCGTTTTTCTTTCTGCAAGAAAATAAAGCTGGTCTGACCCGTTTTTCACAATTTGTTTGTGTTTGCTAAGCATGAGAGCCTACAAATTTTAGAAAACTGCACTCTAAAAATTTTCTTGTCTCTACCAAATGGCACACCAACATCTTAATTTTATATTCTGTCCTAATTCTGAAACGGTTTAGCAATTAATTTACTCAAATTTGAACTAGTTCATCGCTAATTTACGATTCAACACAGAAGAAATGCATTTAATCCTCTTTTAAAATAAACGCTCTCGAATTCCATTATGTCGCAATCCCATTTACCTCTGTCTAGACAAGGCGCTCTTTCGTCAAGCTTGGAGTTTATTTGTTTATGGGAATTCCAATAAAATGCACAATGCACCGTGCTCTATATTTCAGTGTATACTAAATCCAGTCTGATCCAATTTAATTATCTCCATTAAAATTACAGCCAAAAAGATAAACAGTCAAACCAGTCACTTTTTTCTCTTTGCTGTTTGATGAAAGTAAACAAGTGATAAAATAAAAGCAGATATTTTCAAATGAAAATTTTTGCTTGCGAAAAACATCATTGTAAAACAAACTTTCCTTTTGTATACCAAGGTCTTGAGTCATCATGAGAGAACAAAATTATTTTTCTGGAGAAAGCACAACTTTTGTTTACTCAATCAGTCAGTGTTGTGCATCTAGGAAAATTTTATGCTCAAGGCTCAAGTTGCTTCATCAGATTACGCCTCTCTCTCTATGCAAAGCAGTGAAAAAGGGAAATTCTACCTTGATAATAATGTCACCACAGTCCCCCACCACCAACAGCCACTAAAAACTACTGCAACTGAATATGTACATGAGAGCAGAGTTTTGGAAATTTTTGTTTACACAACGAAAAAGCTTTTGCAGTCCATAAAACCAGAAAACTAACCATGAAACCTTTGAACGCGTAGCCAACTACGTGTGTATGTGTCTCTTCCACAATCAACTGTGCAGCCACATCGTGTTGCACATACCACTAACAAGGAGCAGAAGTAAAAATTCAAAATGCCACCTTTTACCGGATGCCCTCTAATTTTAAACAATTTTTCAAAGAATTATCATAACCTTAGATGCATGTAACAGCACGCAGCATCTTCAAGTGTATTGAATTTTTATCAAAGTAAATGATGTTCGTTTCTCTACAAAATTGAGTAAGAAAGGGGTAAAAATACCTTTTCAACTCGTAATCCAGAGCATGTACGTGAACATGAATAGGATAAAAAGTTCACTCACTTTTCCTTCTCACCACTTTGTTTCAGGGGTTATTGGAAAGAGCAAACGAATGGTGAGAGCAGACGACCAGGAGCCACCAAAAACCATACAAGTTTTGTTGCTTTTTCCCCACCTATAAAAATATCTTGTATGCATGCATAAGTAATAAAATATACCTTTCTCCGTTGACCCTGGGAATCTCTCCGTATATCAAGATGTACAATATTACCTTTTTAGGGGTGCACTCGGGTGAATCCTAAATCTTTTTTGGTGAAAAAAAACCTATAAAAAAGATTTGTTTACCTTGCCATGTAGCTTGCAACGCACCATACCACAAGCTTGGAGTTTACCTAGCTCATATAGGTGCTGATGAATATACTGTTGTTGTTTCATGTGAACCTAGGTTCGTACCTTATTGGAAAACATTTTCTGTGTGCAGGTAATGGCAATAAGTATACACTCCTAGTTTTCTACAAAGGAGTGATGTACTTAGGCAGCAGGGAAAACTTGTCAAGATAAAAAACGGAGGAATCCTGAAAATAATAGAGTATGGATCCTTGAATTGACTGTAACGGTCACACTAATGGCTATAATATTTCAAGCTTCAGTCAGAATAAAAATATATACGTTTTTAGGTTCTATTATGCTATGCTGTCGATATACAAGTGTGGGGGTAGCATCCGTCTGCATTTATGCTCTCCATCCCCATGTTATATATTTACTTTAATAGCAAATTGGTTTATTTTATCTAGACACCATAAACGACATAAATTTACATTGAGTAGGGTGTTGTATTGTGGTAAAAATGGTGGCACGAAAAGAAAACAAAAAATATGGGAGAACTTTTTCCTCCGTTCTCAGTTTTTTTGCTTAGTTCCTAAATAGCTTGCGAGGAGATGGTACAAAAGATATGGTCGTAAATAGAAAATAAGAGAAAGACACACAAAACCTCGATGTTGAAGTATTTTCCTATTCTGTTTCAAAATGCTTCTTTTAACTCGTGGCGTATCGTAGACATGTTTGTCCAAACACAAAATGTGGGTTGGATTAGAACGTAGAGAGTAAAGAAGGTTTTATCTTTATCTACTGAAACGTTTAATCAGGTTTTCTGTGTATAGAGCAAATACACATGTTCACAAATCATGAATATAAAATTCACGTTACAATCATCTCCAAAAAAGAACCACAAAAATAGAGAAAAACGGATGTCCCCGGGGTCGATGGCAATGAAATCCAACTGCATATATTCAGTGGCTCAAGCAGAATAAGAAAATAAACTCGTCTTGTTGTTTTTTTTATTGAAGTTAGCCACAAGTCGGAGGAAATAATATGAGATCAAAGAAATGAATAGCAAAGTTCGTTTATAGCCTAGTACTTAACTACAGAAAACAAATGCAGTGGCTAAAAGTACATATAAATTGGTATGATTTCCAACGGCAAAATTCAGGCTGAAAACAACTGGATATCATTAATAGTTAGTGGGTTCGAAGACCATCTCCAATATTCCAAACAAGCCCTTCGAGCTAGCCAAAGTGAAAGTCGCCAATGTAATCCACCTCAATATAAACAGTATGCGCATAATTTTCTATTAAGAAACCTTTATGTCAGTTCCAACAACCTACGACCATCCGTTGCCGCAGACTTTGGCTCTTGTTGCAATTTCCTTTTTGTCGTAGTGTTTCATTCATTGAAGGAGATGAGGAAAAGCAACAAAAAAAAGTCCAAGGAAAAATGCTTCCAGGCAGAATTCGTTACCAATTTTCTTTCTACACAACTACGGTGTATTAAACCCCGAGAAAAAAGTGACCAGCAGCGAAGACTGAACAACTAGCTAATATTTTGCCTTGACTTTCTCTTCTTCCTCATAAATACATTTACACAGACTATATATCCTTCTCATTGAATCCGGGTTTCCGTCTTCCCTTTCCGCTTAACTTGCATGTTTTCTTTTCCTGTACTCCATACCCTTCCTCATCGTCATGTTCTTTTTTTTTGCTTCTGGGGGTCTGTGAGAAAATTTCTTTCAATTTTCCTCTGTCAACCAGGACACACGAGACCCTGTCAGAGTTGACACTCGTTTATTCATCCATTTATCTATTTCATTCATTCCATGCACTCAACTTGACTAAAGCCTGCTGAAAATTCCTGCCATGCATATGTTTCTTTTTCCTGTCTCTCCCCATCTCCGTCCCAGCAGTTATATAGATTTTTATTTTCCCATGTAACACTTTGTATCTTGCTGCACCATTCCCCTTCGTACACCTTTTTTTAAAAGGATACGGAAGAACTGCTCTTGCTATCTCCAAAGATGCATTGTTTTTAGCTTCAAACTATCCCGTCCAGCCCTGTTCCTTCCATGCCATTTCTCTTCCAAGTTCCTATCAAGACAATTCGTCCACGCCTCGTCTCACTCAACTTGTCCTGAAAATTTTGTGTCATATTTCCTCCCTCTCAACTACAATAAATCTTCATTTTTTTTGGAGGAGCCAACCTTTACGAATTTCGTTTTTATATTTTCATCGACAAGTCATTTTTTTCACTCACCCTCACCCACACCAAATCCTCAGATTGACAATGACGGAAGACAAATAGTACAGGAGAGAAAAAGAAGGCTTTGCATGTTCCAGCCCATTAATCTAAATATTGTTTTGTTGCTTCCTAAACCCCCAAGTCAATAGACACTGTGTACTGGCCCTGTTTACTTCTCCTTAAAATCCGACGATGGCTATCTTATCTTATTCTATTGAGAAGAAAAACAGAGCATGGAACACGAGCAGCAGCAGTTTGAAGAGACAAATTTACGGGTGATAAATATTCCTTGAATAAACGAAAGTCCATTAGGGAGAAGAAGGACAGACAGCGAAAAAGTGGAACAGGAAGGAGCAGACACAACCTGTAACGTTATAAACTTCCCTTTTTAAACTCGTATATACTAAAAGTAATGTATGTAGTGTCATAAGAGAACGATGATGGGACAACTATATATAGAGCATCTCCCAAAAAACCTATTCTTCACGAATAAATTTATAAACTGTTCTTTTGTCTCACTGTAAATAATTAACTTGGGAATGAATATGAATAGCACACTATAATATTTAAACAGTATATCCATTCACCTTCCCAGCTTTTTTCATTGTGTTCAAGTTTTAAAGTCACTTGCTATTCAGGCTTAGCAAATACTGTATAATATGTATGACTATGACCCATAAAATTTTCTAACTGTTTTATTGATCTGTTTATGTATATAATGTTGGTGGTTCTTCAGAAAAAAAAACTATTCCCTGGAAGGCAGGGGTGTGATACTGTGGACTCCTACGTACAAATAATTCTCCTTACTGAGACAAGAATGTAAGGCGACAGGGATAAAAGGGTTTTTCTTTGTACAGCTTGGCATTGTTTTTAGCTTCCTATTCTTTATATGTCTTCTACTTCAACGTCACTTGTTTGAATGAAAGTAAGTGAAAACATGTACGTCTGCCTGCAATATACACGTTTCCTTGTGGTTTGATTCCAGCTCGGTCGTTAAGTTAAAAAGACAGAAACGGTTTATTACCCGGTCCCTAAAATTCCCATTGGGATAAATGAGTCCCACGAAGAAAAAGGAGACAAAAAACTTATATTTTATTCTGTTAGATTAGGTATGCATATTAAAAGGGAAGAAATAAATACGAACATGAAAAAAAGAAGGGCCATCCCATCGATTTTTTTTATCTTGTTCAGTTGTCCTACAATATGAATGAAACACGTCTTCTTTTCCACCTGAAACACGCCGCTTATGCTTGTGCTCAGCAGAAGGAAGCTAAACTGCATATTATTTAGCAAAAGCCAGGTATACAGTCACACTCACACCATTTTTCTAAAGTGGCAGTAATAGCGCTACCACTCTAAATAATAAGCTTTAGTATAAAAGATAATGTATAGAATAAAAATAATCATGATAATAATGATATACTACCGCTCATACCAGAGGCGTCGCACACCAAACCAAACCAAAAAAAGCTACTCTTTCTAGCCAGATATCTCGGGAAAGGTGGTAGATAGATAGAGAATGCGAGAGGCAATGGATGGAAGGATATGGAGAGACAGAAAAGAGAAAGTTGGAATTATCATAAAAATAATAAAATAATACGCTACACGTAAAGAATGAAAGAGACGTGCATCCTTCTAAATATGCATATATTTTTGTGGTATTGCATCAGATCACCGCACCATCCATAGACACACACAACAAAGTGATCCCATTCATGTTTAGCAAAGCATGTGAACAGGCAAGAGAAAAGGGAAAGGGATGGAGAAAGAGTGGAGCATAAAAAAGTATAGATCGTATTTTGTATTCCCAGCGGAGTTATTGTAGACTCTATGGAGAAGCCGTGTATGCATGCAAAACAAGACGTGACGGATTATTGATAGCGACACAGGAAAGAGAAAACACAAGGGAAGAGGAAGCTCAAGCAGGAGGCTGAAGAAGACGAGGAAGAAGAGAAAGCTTCTTTTGGATCATGCAAAAGAGAACGACTCAGATGAAACTCAGAGTCAGAAAGGGACTTTGACGACAACAAACAAAACAGAGACACACAAGACATTGGTAGTGGTGTGATGCGGTGTGTTTGAAGTTTTATTTTATTTTGCATCCATCTATTCACCGATCCATTTATCCATGCAAGCACAACGTTGGTTTTTGTGTATAGGAGAACAAGAAAAACGGGAAAGAGAAAGTGTAAGCTCGTCCTGGTCTAATATATAAGTCTTCTGTATGCATAATCCAAACAAGGGCACTTATTGCCAGGTGTCTTTCCATTCCGACTCGACGTTACCTGCGAGCTTGCCTTTCGTCGTCTACCTTTCCAAAGACTTAGTCTGTTTTTGTGGTTTGGCCTTCCAAGTTAGTTCCCACTCACTGAATACTATACACAAACAAAAACTTTCGATTTGAATTGCATAATATACCTAAAATATCTTTCTCTCTCCGTCTCACGTACGAACAGACAGTTTGTGCTAGTGGCAGAGCAGAGCTCTAGTCACTCCGTTCTTCTTCCTAATATTTCCCACAAACAATCTTGTAATTCGTTGTCCTTTTACATAATGCATGCTCTTCTTCCTACCTTTTCTGCTTCTCCATAAGCACACCAGATGCAACGCATTAGCGTTCAACTCGAGATGGAAAAGAGAGAGACAGAAACTCAAAACTTAATTTCCAACTGCACACATACGAATCCCTATATGAATAGAAAGCTACACATATTCAAACAATTTTTTAAAAAAAGAATCGTATCACGCTCAATATTTGTAAAACTCCAGGAAGAAGAAAGTCAGGCTCCAGCGCTAGTGCCAATTCTCTTCAAAAAGGAGCAAAAGAAAGTGAATCTAGTATAAAATACGAATAAGAATAAATGTTGTTGAAAATCTCCTGCTGGTAGTGACTCCGTGGCATGCTGCTGGTACAAGTATGAAAGAGAAAATGAAAAGTGAATTACATAACAATGGTGACATTTTTCCTCTTGCCTACTTTTCACCATATGCCATCATCACACGGTTGGATGCTTGCTGATGATGATCATCATCAAGAATGCTACGCTACAACTGACTTTTCTCTCTCTGCACCATACGTACTTCCATTCAGTTTGTAGGCAACTATATTAGCAGCCCTGAAATGAAATTAGTGTGAATCAAATTATAGTGGAGAGAAGGAAGAGATTTTGTGCTTGCAAAATGTTTTCTCTCTTTGATCATGATGTATGTACATGGGAAAGGAAACAGACACAAAATTAAATTATGGCTACAAGGGAAGTCGTCGTCGTTTATTCCAACACTCTTTCACTACCACCATCGACATCACCAGAAAATAGTAGGCTAAAATGTTTGTGCGCTGCCGACAAAAGGCTTTTTAGTGTAAAAATGAAATAATTGTATTATATGCTAATGAGCAAATTGGATAACAGTTTGCGCTTACCTACACACTAAAATGATGATACAAAAAGAAAATCACAGCTTTTTCAATTTCATGTTGGACGCATTTTATTATACATGCCAATATGTATATTTATACACACACATGCGTGTGCATGCGAAAAACGGGAGCACGAGGGGAAAAGTCATTTTGTATGCTTAAATTGAATATTATGTTTGTGAGATAGGATGGAATTAGTTGGGAAAACGTGGCGCATTTGTCGTTTGCATGTCGCTGTCTCATTAATCCGTGTGTGGGAAAGATGATGAGGAAATGAAATTCAAATGTTACACCCAGTCATGTCACATAATATCCTATGGATTAAACAGTTTCGGATTTTAGTAGTAATAATTATTATTACGATGAGAAGAACTACGAAAACATAAATGGCGTAGGGGGGACTGGGCTCCCAAAAATTCTTGCGTTTCATTTGCTGTACACATGTGACATGTCTGATTGTTTAGCTGAAATGGAAAGGAATGGAGTAGTGGATAGACTTTTTCTTCCATCGGCATTTGTCAAATACCAAAAGGTTCTGAGAGGGAAGTAGAGAAAAATCCGTCTTCTTTACGTCCGTCCATTCTTCACTTCACTTACTTCTTTTACATAGGACGACAGCGACAATTTCTCCCAATTTACATATAATATGTGTGTCAAAAGCTTTTTCTCGTCGTCCTTTTTTCCTCCTTCGAGCTTGGGTGCATCCATACCTTAAGTCTTGGTTTCGTTTGGGCTCTCTCTCGGAAGTAGCTTGTGACATAAAGTGGATGGCGTGTTTGTCTGTGCGTCTGCATTGCGCTTGGATCAACCAACCGGAATAGATCGTTTGCTTAAAATACCCTCTTGCTTACGATCCATCATGTTCACAATCAAATATGGTTTACAGCCAGGAAAAGTTAATAATAGGCAATTATAACCATCAGGTGAAATACGTTATCCAAAAGACCTTCAATAGACTTTTCACCCCAACAAAGGAAGGCAGCAGCTTAAACTTTCGAAATTTACCGACCTGCCATATATTCTGAGACAGTTTTATAGGCGAGGAGGACACAAAACACACGAGGATTTCCTCCACGAGTACTTCCGCTACATGGATACTCTCATAGGGTCACCCGAGTTTATTTTCATCGTGTGAATTTGGACAAGAATGGAACATGAATTTCCTCCAGTCACTTCTCCTCTATTCTCCTGGAACAAAACTTGAATTTGTCCATTTTATTTCCCCCACTATAAAGCTATACAGCTATACTTAGGGATACAATAAAGCTAGTGGTATGAATAGCCAAGCCAGAGCCAGGTCTTTGATTCTCTCACCCATTACAAACATGCATACACACACATTCTCTCTCTCTCTAGTCAAAAAGTAACATTGCAACAAGCAGAAATTGAGTAAGTGTGTAGTAATCCAAACGATGTACTACGGCAAGAGAGAACGAGTGACTGACTAAGTTTCCTTGTTTCATGTCATGTGTAAGCTAAATAGAAAAAAAACTGGAGCACACACACATACACACACCATTCCATTCCCGACTGCCACTATCAATAGATCTAGTTACACCAATATTACATTTCTTCCATCGACTCGACCTGCTCCTACTATAATATTACACTACGACGAAACTTGAAATTACAGGCACTGCATTATCCCTCTCTTTGTCGAACAGGTATATGCAACAAAAGTTTTCTCATGTATACCATTTCATGGGACGGTTTATGCTTATATACATATACTCTTGTGTGAGAACAACATATTATGTATCGATTTTGACATGGAGCTCATGAAGTTTGTAAACGACGATAGCATATACATTTCTTTCCACGTTCCTAACCCAAACATACAAATGAACGTATTATAGTAGCATAGCTAGGGATATTGGCAGCTACTCACTCACACCCAGGTGAAATTGAAGGTAAAAGTTGAGAGCCGAACGTAGGTAAAAGTAGGAAAGAAGTAAAATGTGTGTACAGTGTGTCTACCATCCACATCTACACATTGTCCATGTCCACCGAGAAAAAAAATCCATTGCCCCTTTCGCTTTTACCGGTACTTTCTCTTCTCCATTTTTCCAGAGAAGCCGAACTGCCCTTACCTGGATGAATAGAAGGTAAGTAAGTTTTACAAGAGGAAGAACTTTGGGAACGTTTCTCTTCCCATTCCTACTTTACTGGTGTACCATACCATCCTGAGTTAGATCGAGACTCGCATTCAACATAAAAAAATGTTGCACACCAAAATCGAATGCTTCTCTGTACGTCCTTACTTACGGACATCTTTTCCACACAGGATTTTTTCGACATGTTTTTGCTTCTCCATGTGAAAGTGCAATTGAGATGGAAAGGTGCATATGCATACATTCTTAGTCCTACTTTCTCCTCTATGAATCGACTCGCCAACAAAAGTCTTGGCTTAACTCAATCTCTAGAGCTACTCCTTTTTTTAGAGATGCTATCAAGCAGATTTTTCATTCGATTATGGTATGTAGCGAAGACATATAGCCGAGCACAAACATTTTTGAGAAGAGAGGTGAAAGCCTGACAGATGAGTGGAAAGCGAACATAAAAACGAAACTAGATTGCTACACACACACACGTACACAAAAAAACAAGGCAGAAGTACAACCGTACGTACGTACGTCAGATACCAATGACCTAGGGAAAGGAGCAAGGTGTGCGACGTGATATCATGGGATGCAAGCATGCATACATGCATGACCAACCAAAACCACCATGCGACTATCCGGATTCATGAAAAAAAAGTGTAAAAAGAATGCATATATCCCTACTTACATACGTTTGTGTGTAGTCCTTCATATTTTATAGCAAATATCAATATCCACAAAAACCATTCACCCCAGAGAATATTACTGTTTCGTCTCTACCTCTCTTGTATCTTATAGCCTCTTACGTGGCTCTGGATTCGCATTTAAAAATAAGTTCAAAAAAGGCAAGGGAAAAAGTGAAACTGAAAACGTATGTATTCGTGCCATCGAGTGGTTGGTGTTTTCTTCCTGGAGTGTGTGTGTGTGTTGTGTGCCATTCCATTCCACGGTTTGTTTGTCCAAATGTAACATTTTCATGAAATGGAAGCAGCTAAGAGTTAAAAAGCATCGTCGTGTCGAGAAAAAAACAGTTTTTACAACATGAAATGCTTTTTATATACACACAGAACACTAATACTAATACTTTAGTCCTCTCAGTCAGTCACAGCAGGTAGTCAAACCGATGGAATGTACCTAAAAAAAGGCCATGGCAGAAAATATCACAGAAACAAACACACATCACTTGGCTTAACGTTATTCTACTACATCATCCGAAAAGCGCCATTCTCAGCCGTGGTTTCGTCTTATTGGTAATCCTGATATTAAATTAACGAGCTTATGAGTTCATGCTGTCTATCTGTTTCTTGTGCTAGTTAAAACTTGACGCTTTCACTTTCAGAAATCTGTGGAAAGAAAAAAATCGAAAATATCACAACTAGCAAACCGCAATCAATAAAGGTTATCTTGAAATACCACGTTTGCAGTGAGCTACTCTGCTCGATGCTCGTGTACAGAAGAATGTTTTGTTCTGTCTGTAAAAACAGAAGGGAAAGGTTCACAAGAAAATCGGCATTGGAAACAGAGTGGAAATGAGAGAACTTTTTTTACTGTATTTTAGTAGGCATTCCTCTCCAGAATCACGTTCCTCCACTTTCTTTTCTTCAAATGTGAGCTGCTTTTACGTAGATCGGGGGAGAATGAGAGAGAGAAAGTAAATGAGCCCGAGTTGTTCCTCTTTGATGTTGTACAATTGTTTTATATAAGTTTTGATGATGATTTAATACGATCATTGACTTTTTCCCTTTAAAAATTCAATTTTAATCAAATAAAGTAAATATTTACTATTCATTGGAGAATGAAAGAGAGAGGAACCAGAAACCATTAGCTTTTTCATTACAGCAACTTTTTTTTCATCACAGCACGAACAGGAAGTGTGCATTGATTCAAGTGTGAAGAAAATGAAATGGAAGAACACGTAGCAAACGACAAAAGACAAGCGAAAAAAGAGCGACATAAAATGGGATTCTTTAAGTGTCACATATAGTTATGCCAGGGGTGCTATTAGAATCTGAAATGATTTGATATCATCTTTACACTCGATTGCTACAAAGAGCGAGGATATTGCCTAAAAATAGAAAAAAGCAGGAACATTCCTTTGGCATGTGTGTGTACCTTGGCCAAACGATACAATTTCTTTTTTGCATATATTAAGTGAGCGATTGAATGCAGGCCCACTTTCACTTCAATTACGACGTTCGCTTTTCTTTTCTCTCGCGTCTTTTTTACTGCCGTCATTTACATTCCAAGGAAAAGAGAGGACGATGACGATCACAGTGTCTTTCCACGTTCTTCCATAAAGAATTCGTTTTATGGAATAATACTGCATGCCAAAAAAATGGAGAAATGATTCGCCTCTGCATTGACAAGAGTATAGTGCCTGTAGAGAAAATTTTGGTTGACTACTATTAAGCTAATGATACTGCGTCCCCACCAATATGATATTAAGTACGTATATGTGATGTTTGGATATTATGATTTTGAGTAAATCTTCACAGACAAAAAAGAAAAGCTCATTTTCCCATTCTCTTTGACACTTTAGTCCTTATCAGTCTCACACTTCTTGACCTTTAAGTAAGAAGTGTGACAACTACCAAAGTGGCTCATTTCTAAGCTTCCTGAGTCACTGCATTACATCACTCTCATTTTCTTTCATCATCATCATCATCACCATTGGGTTCTCGCCCCATCCCATCTCAAGTATCCCGTAGTTTTTTGCCACTTTTTGAACTTGAACTGTACTAGAGGCAGAATGATGGAAAGAGTTAGAAGCTAGTAGACTAGCAAAATGATTTGCTATGAACGGCAAAGTACAGTTCCCGTCATCCTTCCAACGCTCCGTTAACTTGATGATCTCATCTCTTCTTTTTTTGGCTGCCGGATAGATTATACAAAAAACGATTGTCTAAAATAAAGCATGAGCAGCTTATTGTCCGATTTTTTTTTGTCCAGACAGAGTAGACGTTGCCTCATTGCCAAGAAAACATTTTGTATAAAGACTAGACTAAATCGGCTGCGAGCATAAAGCACTATAACGTACGTTACGCAACGAAGCGTGAAGAAAAAACAATGGAATGAAGAAGGTAATAATACCAACTTGTTAACTTCACCATACAAAATAAACATTTTCGGCTAAAGTTCCAAAAAAACGAAAATGATGACAGAAGAAAAAGAGAAACAAAGTTGATATTTCCGGCCAATTCATGATAGCCAATATGTGTGTTAGCTTCTGATAATGGCTTTGCAAAGTCAAAGTCATGATTATGCTGTAGTATTTGAAATGTGTCATATTTTTATTATTCTGGCACTGACACCCCTCCTCGCTTTTACTTTTGGACATACAGAACTATCCGAATGAATCGGAAAAGTCAGTTGGCGAAAGGAGGAAGAGCAAGACAAGCAAATCTTTTTCCTGAATATGAAAAAGAATCCATTCATGTCATGGCATGCCACGGCACACAAAAAGGGGCAAGTGTAGAGGACCTTTCCATCAAGACTGAAGCTGAAAGTCAAGAAAAGGGAAAATGTTGCGTGAGAGAAAAATGGTGGTGGAGCTAATACAACAAAATGATAGCCTGGCTCAAGACTACACAAGTCCAAAGATTTAGCAAAATAACAGCAATGAATTGGAATGGGATGAGAGGAGAAGCTCGTGCTGCAGTAGTTATTGTAGACGGAGAGAGTGAAAAAAGAAATTTGAACAGACGCAATTCGCCATGTAATATGGCTCTCATGAATCCATAGAGAAATATAAAGAGAAACTAAAATGTGCAAACAAAAATCTCTTTCCTAGTTTTCCTCTCATACTATAATGGCTGTGAAATTCAGTTTCTCATTCCAAAAGAATCTTATTTTTTTGGGGGAAGAAAAGATGGAGGCGGAGGAGTAAGAAGAATAACGTACATCCACATCATCCTCTTTCTCCATTTCTAAGTAGTAAAGGCGAACACATAATATTACATTAGAAGCACAAGCCCAGTACCTAATACGGATATTTAAGCTTTTCTACTGGTATCAAGGGAAAGAAAGCAAGTGAAAGTGAAACGGGTGGAAGGAGAAAGTAACAAATACTTTTCTTCATCCAAAAAAGAAAGCAAAATCGCTTCTACTTTGTGCTTCTCTCAAAAAATGTGTATGAGATACAAAAAAATAAGAATGCTTTTGCTATACTCCACATTATAAATGCTTTCTATAAGTATAATCTTGTGTGTGTATGCCCCTGCCTTTACTTACTATTTATCGCTCTTCAGTGATGCATTTTCCCCATTCCCCTCCATCTTTATGCCCTGCTTTTCTTGCCAAAGTAGTAAAGGCGAGAGAAAGTGGGAAGTAATAAGTATTTGCAAAAAAAGAATAGAATGCTTTCTTCCTCATATGAATATATATGTACACTAACAAAATAAAACGACGAAAGAAATCCTTCCTATCAATTTCCCAGTTTCTGTTGCATCCCATACATTTTCAGGATTTGAACAAATACATTATAGACATATAAAAATTAGCTGTGTCGGCGAGAATGTATACGCAGAAGAAAAAAAAGTTGTTCCCTTCTTCTACGCCATTGCCCCTTCTCTTTCTCTATCCCATTCCGTTATGTGTATCAGAGCTAAAGTGGATTATAGCAAGTGATGTTGTGGCTATAATATATCTATCTAAATTACACACATGTATTGTGAGAGAAGACGAACAAAATACGAAATAAAAAAAGTTTATTGACCTATTTCTTTGTTATAATTTAGTATTTTTTCTCGAAGGGAGCGAGCTCTTAGCTCTACAAGTTTCTCACAAAAATCCCTCTACATTCATGTTGCTTTTTTCATAAGAGAGAAAGGGAAAGCAAAGTCTTGTATACAATGGCAGAGAACATTAGTATTCTTAGTGGAGGGGCAATAATAGACATAGGCAAACATGATGGTGGTGGAAGGGCACTATATACCCGGAAAGAAATGCAATTGAATGGATGAAGTGGTGGTTTAAATGTCTCCTTCTAACAACGTGCTTAAATACATTATATACTTATTCATGCATGCACTCATCTCAACTCATCTCATAGCGTGAAAAAAATAAAGTAGGAATAAAATGAGGAGAGAGAAGATCGCTGGAATGCCAGCGGGTGGTATATTATTGTATTACGATCTATCTTTTTTTCTCCCCTTTCGCTCTCTTTCTCTCTGTATGTATGTGAATGCAATTTTAGATGAGAAATGATGATGATGATGATATGATTTTTTGCTAACTAAAATGCACATAACACTCTATACACATCGTAGGGAATAAATCCATTCAATCTTTTATGCTCTCTCACTTTTTCTTGACAAGTTATAAAAAAAACCTTTTTTGTCTGCAAACTATGATGGAAGTTTGGGTATAAATGCTTGTTGACTCAAATTGTCTTTCACACTTTCCCATTCATTTATCAACCACTAAAATCCTCAACGTCTAGTTGATGATTGTTACACCATGATGAAACACATTTTCAACCAGTTGTTTGGACAATTGCAGCAGTTTTATTCTACTTTTTCTTGTTTTGTCACCCGCTGCTGTCAAGTATAAAAAGCGCAAGAAAAATTACAACCTTCCTTTAGCTTTTATTCTTCCATTTTTCGCGACAGAAATGCTGCAGTGCATTAGCAATCACGAACAAAACGCTAATGTATGGACAACTACTATGAATGATATATATGTACGTAGTTAGTTTGAGTAACCTTTCAAGTTGAGCAAATGTGAATGAGACTATTTCTGAAAGGTGGAGTAAAAAAGAAGAACAAAGTTTGTAATTAACGCCTTGTGTATTATGTGTCCATGTGCATGTTATTCTTTTTCCTGGAGCAGTGAAATAACAATGCATTGACACATTACACCTACAATGATATACATAACGAACACATTATATTCATTTGTGTGATGTGATGTGATATTTGAAAAAGTAACAGAGCAGCCAGTGTTTTTACGATATCCACCAACTATTACGTGTAATATGGTGATGGAGCGATTATTATTGTTGTGGCTCAAAGACTCAAGGCTTCAACTAGCATGTTCATGCAAGTCATAACGCCCTCATCCCATTAATTCGTTAGTGCTTCCATTAGCGTCACATCAATCGCACCCAAGAGGTCACATCGTTTTCTCTCAACGAAATAACTTTACTCTCACTACTCCACTCACACTCTCATCCATATCTCTGTGCATGCCATCAACTAAAGAAAAAAAACTACACAGAAAAATGCTCACTGCCACAGAGAGTGAGTACCGAGAGCCAAAGCCAAAGCCGTTCTAATCCATAAAGCTTGTGAGACGACCTACTAACAAAACCTACAGGAATGCTTACTTGACCACTGGTGTGAGTCTACTCACTCAGCTAAGTACTCCTACCAAAGTCCACCGAGTGATTCACAAGCAGAAAAACACACGAGACAGGAGTAAAAACGACTATAATTGTTTTGCTTTTTCTGTCTTCTTTTTCGCTATCCACATCAACAAAGAGAGAGAGGGAGAGAAAGCGCAATGTCCAAAGTCCAATGGGGCATCTCGTCGTCGTATCGTCATCATCATCAACATCATCAACCATCTGGCTTTACTTTGACATTGACTTCTGCGGAAAAGCACTTACCAATACAAAATCCTGTCACTTGGCTCATTTACTCATTCATTCCAACTCAAACACCAAAAAACTCCCCAAACTTTTAAAACTTGCAATGCCAAAGTAAAGAAGAAGAATACAAGTAAAGCTGCATACATAGGTATTATTCCTACTTTTTGTTTCAAAATCTAGAGATTTAACGGGAAATTACGTCATGGCACAGTGTGCTGCAACATTCATTACCTAACCGTGCGCTCATGCAGTTTCCCTCCAGACCCCATCCACTTTATTCATTGCAATAGCGTATTTTCCTCTAATAAGAGTAAAACACTGAGCTAATGTGCCTTTTCTACTCCAACTCTCATTTTACATGGTAGCAGCGAGCAAACTGAAATTTTAAACTCTGTGTCGGTAGTCGTTGTGCATCAGGTTCAGCGACAGCAGCACAAAAGGAAAAAGCCGTCAGCATTTTAATGAACTTATGTAACACAACACACCTAATCTACTGACTGTATGTAAGCGGTGGTCTGAGCTGATGTACATGGAACTGTTGCATGCAGCAAGCGAGAAGAGAATGTGCCGTTTCTCGTTCCTTCAAAAACGCACGCATAGGGCGGACGTAGAGAAAATTGTAAAATTGGAATGAAAATTTCCTATGGCTCATTTGAGTTAGCAGCAGTGTACGCATGAAACCCATAAAATATACATGTACATTTGTTTGTAGCTCCAATCCGAGTTGAAAATGCCATTCTAGAATTTGGATAGTGCCATAAACTAGCAAAACGGTCTCCATTTTCCACGACGGTGGAGGACAATCAGGAAATCTTAATGCACCTACTTTTACTTTTTTCTCTCTCTACATTTGATTACATGCCCTCTCGTCCACCAACTTAGTTGGAAAATGCAAAAACGAAAAAGTAGCCCAACAAAAAGTAACCAAACCACTTGAATTTATATTGTTGTTAGTTCCCCTATCTGTGGTATGGTTTTGTTGTGTATAGTGGTAGTGTACTACACTAAACACCACACATACTTGAGTAGAGTGAGCAGTAAAGTAACAAGTTCCATTGAAAAAGCAGTTTTATATTACCATTTTATTGTATGGACATTTCGAGAGTCATTTCATGAGATTGTATTTGCCCATTATTACACTACCAGAACTCAGTGTTGGCATAAAAGCAAAAATGCACCACCTTTTTTTTGCTTCATTGCTTTTCTGCTTTTTTCATGCTTAATTGCTGTTTTTAAGCTTTTTTGCTGTTTTCAAGCTTCATTGCTTTTTTCCATATCGAAGTACATATAATATACATATAATTTGTATATAACATATCCCGAAGCACACAATAAATGTTAAGTACGATGTACAGTTACTGTTTTCTATGAAACAACGGTGTAGAGCACTTTGTAATAGATTTCCACAGATATCTACGTCCTGATACCGTTACGAACATGCTAGCCTGCTAACTATGTTTTTGAATTTTAACAAGTTTGTTGATTGTTGATACTGTCTTATAAGGTGCGCATTGTCAATTCTTGCTCTGATGGTATACAAATCATCATTTAAATGAGTATGCGCGTCGTTTTAAAGTTAGGGAAAGCATTGTAGCATGTGTTTGTGCTATGTATATATATAAAATGTACATTTATGATTTATGTATATTTAATATTGAATAAGCACTGAAGCAAAAAAGCAGTAAAAAATGATCAGCAAAAAAGCTGCTTAAAAAGCAAACCAGCACTTATTTGCTTTTTTCGCTGTATTGCTTACTGCCAACACTGACCAGAACGCAAAGTAGAACTCAACTCAACCAAACCACCACAACCGACCACTGCATATGTATTAAAATGTAGTTTACTCGTATCTCTCCATAGACGGCCAAATAGGTTGTAAAATGTGGCCAAATGAAGTGTACACCAATGTATGTCTACTGCATTATACTGTACACCCTTTTTTGTTTTTCTATACTAATCCATCGATCTTGTCAAATCCAAAATGAAAAGGTATATAAAAACGTACACCAATTTGATGTGTTTATCTGCCAACTACTTTGACTTCTTCCTTCCTCACTTGTTAGGTCAAAGTTTGGAAAATTGTTTGACTCTAATTCATATTACATGCTTAAAGAGTCACTTCAACTTTGAAAGTAAATATGAGCTGCTCAGGTCTATCCAAGTAGGAATAACTTATTTGATTATAAAAACTTTCTCTTTTGGTAGAATAGTATTATAACTCGCTCTTGTGATTCTTGTTTTGTGGGGAGAAAGCTACTACAATAATAATAAAAACTTTACTAGGCAAAAAGTCGAGAATGGGCTATGATAGTATATTAGAATACAATTTATAGCATTATTATCATGTTCTACACACGCACAAACAGAGAATCCTATTTTGCTGCCACATCCGCATCCACTCCAGATGCTAGTCCAGTTGCGTATTATGTATGTATGTTGGAGCAGTGATGCATCCGTTGTATAAAAAACTAACAAGTTTGTTGCCTCTTTTCATATTATTTTTTTTGGAAAAGGAGTTCAGCTTTTTTCTCAGCTACTTTCTGGATTATGATGATGAGCAAGTTTATAACGTGAATGTACTCTTATACATACATACTTTTCAGTCGCACCACTCGAGAAGCAAACGAGTGACAGAAGAAAAATACGGCGAAAACTTTTCCTGACTTTCTGCTCTTTCTCGCTAAACTTGGAAGCAAAGAGAGAGATGGAAAGGACTACTGAAATCTCACTCGAGGATAGAAGAGCATTACAGTTTTACCCTCCTCTTGTTATTATGTTCAGTAACCTTGTTAAGCATGCAAAAAAAGAGAGAACACGAAATGCGTGTGTATACTACCATGACGGAGAAGAATGTACATGTGTATAAAATAACTTCCAGGATAAAAAAAAGTAATGTAATTTTTTGTGACATATATATAAAAGAGCTATATGTATACATACATGCATGCGTACCTACTTGAACACAAGATCTAAAATATTGTGTATTAAATCATGTGTTTTGTAATGTCAGGAGTAGAGAATAATATGAAAAATAGCTTCATTTCTTGTCTCCGTAGCTTCTTCTTTTTGTAGTAGTACACCCATTCTGCAGCTGTGACATGGGATGGGATGCAGGATTATTAGCATAAAATACGATGGATTTATGCATGCATGTGAGATCCATACCATGTTTATTTTAAAGTGAGCAGATTTAAATTGAGCGTTTCCGTTCTCGTCTCAAAATTTTTCTCTCAAAAAGTTTTTTTTAGAATTACTTTTCATATTGGATGCGGAATGCTGTTGGGAAAATGCAAGAAAACTAGAAAGCATTTTTGCATAACCAGACCAGCGAGAATTGCACTCTTTAAATATTCAAAACGGACTACATTTTAATGCTCCTTCTGCTACAGTTTCCACAAAAGAATACCATTCGTCGTTAGAAAACATAAATATTATAAAAGAACACGTATTATCCAAAACAAAATTCAAAGAATTGCAAATCTGTCCTATCTTCAACGTCTGCCAACCGGCAGTAGCAAATAAAGGTCAGTCAGAAGTCAAAATGCTACACAGCACCCACGCCAAAATTTGAAAGAGTGAAAAGAGATTGTATATATTCCACCACACGTCGATTCAAAAGACAATAATTCTGTACCATACATATATATATATATACGTCCATTTTGACGAGCAGGGCTCATACATAAAATAATGCCCATTTTGTTGCATGCATTCTGCAATACTGCAATTTCTCCTCTACGTTGTTACTTTCTTTCTCTTACTTTACTACCTTTTTACTCTTGTTTGTCGACCAGCACAACAAAATATTATGGTAAGCTAAGAAAAGCTCATTGCACTGTTTATTTCTTCTCCGTGCTCAATTTTACTTTCTTCATTCTGGTGTGAATTGTAAGATGGTTCACATCACTCACTCATACACCCACATTATAATACTACACATTCAAGTATGCACAACTCGCAAACATTTTTTTACACAGCTACTATTTTCTCCAGCATTTTTGTAGTATTATTCTATTATATTTTATGAACGTGCTATATAGTAGTAACACAATGCAACTTTGAATGCTTCTAGTTTTTCGTCTCTTTCTCAAGAGTTTGTTGCCTTGTTGTTGTGTGTGATATCATCATAGTCATCATCATCATAATTCTTTCTTTCCACTTGTTCATACTTCACTTATCACAGCCCTCTTGTTCTGTGACGGTAAGTAAACTACTACACTCCTTACTATATTTTTTGCCCGTAGGCCTAACCCTTTTCTCTTTTTCCCATCACATCAGCTTCTTCTTCTTCTTTGTGCTATAGCATACCATCACGTTACACAGAGCCACTCAAAAGGGGCTAGGGAAATATCATGTAGAGGAGCACAAAAACACACATTTTATGCATTGTATTGTGTGGAGGGAGACCAGCCAAAAGCAAAAAAAGCCTGTACTCCATTGCAAACGTTACGATCAATACAATTCTGTTTTCAGACGTGGTGGCAACGAAAACGAACAGACTTTAGGTTTGGAGCAATATAAAGTAACATAACATAACACACACCACGCCATCCCATATACCACACATACTTTCTAACTAACAATTTTATCGGAGAGTAAAGCTCAAGCCCATAATGTGGCCATTTCAAAGTGTATAAAAGAAAGACGGGAATGGAAACGGCAAGGCCGTTCTCCTCCTTTCTTCATTTGAAAATTGGCTAGCAGCAATATTAGGAGTGAGGAAGAACAATGCACTATGTTGCCTTTGCCAGTGGTACAGCACAATGTAAGAAAAACAATGCTCCTTTATATACAACTCCAACCGTTTCCAGTTTAGTTCGCTCCTCATCATGATCATCGCCATGTCAAGAAACAACTGTGCCCAATGTCCAAAAAACGCTCTCTTGTTCCTCTTCCAAAACAAGAAAAAAGTAAATTAAGACCTTGTGAAATTTTGGCCGAAAGGAAGGTGGAATGAAATGAGAAATTTTCTTCATGTTTCCCTTCCTTTTGGTTCTTCCACCATTCTACCTATTTCTACTCGGTTTGGCCACAGAAGAGCAATAATTTATTAGGGCAATTGAGAAAGAGAAAATTATGCTTCCTCCTTGTTGTATATTTGGAGAAACAGCAATCTTGAAAGTCGTACGTAATCAATTTTAAGTGGGGAAAACAAAACTTGGGCTATTTGTTGCATATTATTTCATATCTATAGTTTACATATAAATAAGTATATATATACATGCTTTCTAAATGTGCTGAGCGTAGCAGCAATAAATATCTGTTTTCCTCAGTAGTTCCCTTGATTTTAATTTAGAATTGTACAAAATTACTTGCAAAGTAATGGCCGTGCCTACTCCACATTGCGTCAAAATAGCATTGTACTACTGATTTGATAATTGATCAATTTTCTTTATCACTTTGCCTATTTGACTTTTGCGAGCAGACGGCCAAAACAATATGCCATTTTGCATAAAGCTGTTTTGAGAGCCATTAGAACAATGAAATTTAATAGGCTAATGCCACCCTAAACTTCCTTTCTTTTTAGTGACTGACGAATCCAGAGATGGAGAGAGAGCAGAGCAGAGCAAGGAGGCAGTCAAAAAATGGAGGACGTTTTATAGGTCAACATCACGAGTTTATTACGACATTCTGCAGTGCTATTAGTGCTTCTACTAAAATACTAATATTTCTTCTTCTCCATTTGTGCTGCTCTTGCCATCCTCATATCATGAACTGCCGTAAGTACGCACAGTATGCACATATTATTATCCTCTCTGTTTTTTGCTCAAGGATCTCCTTAATGAATTTTCCTCCTTTTGTTCATAATCATCCATAAATATTTTCCCTGTGTGAAGTCTTCTGGCTTTCACTTTTCCGCTGTTGCATTGCACTAGGTAGTTACGTTACTGCAGTCTTGAGCTTGCACAAGAAAAACAAACTTTTCTAAACGGAGAGTTTTGCGAGTAATATAATGGTTCATTTTCAGCAGGGAGCATGATACTTGTTTTTAGTGTTGACTGTTGTGAACAAGAGTTCCTAATGGGATCGAACTTTTTACCCTTTTTGTTACTTTAACTTTTTACTACTCATTCCAGGAAAGAGATCACATCACCCTGCAAAAACGAAGAAAAGGCAAGTTATTAGGGGTTTTGTTCATACACTCACTTTTTCCCTTGTTGGTGTTGCTCTTTAAAGAAGAAGAAGAAGAAGTAAAAAGAAAGTTTGACTACGGAGAGAGAGGAGGAAGGACACTCCTTTTTGGGAAAGAGCTTATTCACCACATTTGTCATATACTGATGGAGCTAGTAAAGGTAGCCGTGTTGTATAATAATAGTATGGAACGGAAGTAAGTGCTGGCATAAATAATCTCATTAGAATTCAATATATTTTCCCACTAATAAAACGAGAGGAAGGGGACACGTCCGGCTGTACATACATAATATGAAGAACAAAAAGACCCATTGGCTCACACACTCTGAACGTGTATAATCCATTAGGTAGAAGTGGTCATGCCCAAGTAAGCTCAGGAGTGGGCCAGACCAGAACCGCAATTCGGTGTTCCTATTGTTTACGACGATTGAGAATTGGAGTGTGTTTTATGAGAGATGATATTATGATGATGATGATGATGTCGCGTTTTCTATTGCAGGTAATAAAGTTGTACGTGATCAAGAGCCTGAATGACTGAATTTCTTTTGAGTACCTCCATTACAATGAAATTTGTAGGGACATATTTTTTTTGGACCATGATGGAATAAACTGGTAGGAAACAAAAATGAGTGGTACTTACATCGTCGAATATGAAGGGGTCCACCTCTTCCACAGGTCTTCCAAACCAGGTGGGATTGATGGAAGGGAGGGATCCACCCGGGTCTTCAATTATTTGTTCATCCCGCTCACTTCCCAAGTCAACAGTTGAGTGCCTCTTCTCTTTGTCAAGATGGGGCCAAAACTTTTTAAAGAAGGGCATCATCCTCTTTTTGATCTCGCCATCATCCTCAAAATCATCATCATCCTGAAGACCACTCTCCAAGCTAGTTCGGAAATTATCGTCGGAAGGCTCATTGTTGTGAGAGCCTCTCTTGCCAGATGAATGGTAAAGGCCACCCGCTCCCCCTCCACCACAACTCTCGGTGGTTGCTTGGCTTTGAGCAATTATTTTGTGTCGGGAAGCCCGACTACCCATCACTGCACCGGCACTCGCCATTTTCGTTAATATCGCTCAATCACTCTATCAATTATAGCTGGTCACAAAAATCACACTTAAATAAGACGTTATTGCAGATTGTGACTGCTCACAAAGAATTAATTGGCGATTTAACTGGATTTCCTTTCCACTTTCTGGCGGAAATAAATCGTAATTGTCGGGTTTGTGAGAAAACTTTCTCTCGTTCCCTTTTACATCCTTTCTCTATATAAGATTTATTAAAAGATTTCATGTACACACACGTGACACAAATCAACTTGCACTTTGTGTACTAAAATTTCATTTTAATACCATATTCCACTTTTCAATAGCACCACCCTATTACACTTCACTTACACATTTTCCTTTCTCTTTTAATATGCACTATATTACACATGTAACAACATTATTATTTTCCCTTCTTTATATTACGTTCGCTCCGACAAGGTAGAAAAACTCATCAAATGCATCACTTAGCACACAAGCTCCACCACTCTTTGTTCAAGCAGAAGAAGAAGAAGTGAGAAAAAATCTGAACTCAGATTTCTGTAGCACTCTTACGTTTACACACTGAGACTGCTGCTGCCGGTAAAGAGAAACCAAATTCATCTGCATCTTCCTTCATTTTGATGATGTGGTGGTGGTAACGGATATAATAAGCTGGGAAGTTCACAAGTCAAACTTGACTTGAACAAGATGTTACATTGGAACATTTTTTTTCCGGCCGGGCTGGAAAAAAGAAAGAGAGAAAACCAGGATGATATACATCTTACAAGAAAAAAAAGTTTCTTTCAACCTGTTGTTTTTTGCTTTTTACTCATCCCTCCGTATATCATTAGGATATACGAGTGTGTAATATGTATATATACTTAAGCCAAACCACAATTTTTCCTTTTTTCCTCAAGATAAACTCCAATCCGATAAATGTGTTCCGCTCTGTTACTTTCTCCTAAAGTCTAAACGATTTCACCGGCGGGTTGACTGTAGATAATGATTTCAAACCCAACCATGAGAAAAAAATCAAATAGACGTTTCAAAAGTTGGTTGAGCAAATAACATTAACGAGTCTTGACTTGACTTGTCTACCATAAAGAACGATAACGAGACGATTCGGGGATCAAACGGATATTTCACAATTTCCGTGACATAATTAAAATGCACTATTGCAGCACATGCTAAGCAGCAGCAAACCTATTCCTTTTTCCTGTCTTTTCCAAAACCAAACTGTGGCATATTTCATTGCTCATAGAGTAAAGTACCCTGAACCAACTCATTTTAGCTATTCATAACTAATGGGAATCATCATATACGGGTGTATTATGCAGTGAGTTTGCTTGCTTTTCCAACTATATATACTACCAGTAGCTCTCCTACTATTGAATGGCTTTCTGGACTCGGGAATAATTTGATACAGAGAGAAAGTCTAGCCAATAGTGGATGGCTGTTAATTACCAAAGAAAATCCTGGCAAAAGAACCTTTCTTTTCTCCTTATTAGAGCCTGCAGCCTAGAGAAAGCGAAGCAGCAGCTTTATCTCAAACTGGTTGATTGCTACAAAACGCTACATGACGGCTAGTGAAAAGGGAACAGGAAAAAGAGATGTTTTCGATACATATATTTTGAGGGTGAAATCATGATGATGATGATGATGATCGGGTGAAGATGAGACATAACGCAGAACAACTTTTATGTAGGTATGTATGTAGTTCACTAAAGAAAATGATTATGGTCCACTTACAAGAGCAGCAGTATTTTTTACAGTTGTGTTTCATATAGAAAAAACCCAATTTTCTCGCAATTTTTTATCCTTTCAGTTTGTTTTTTTCGCTACTACTACTACATATTTGGGAAGAGAAGGAGTAGTAGTGAGTCACCAGAAAAAGTTAGAGAGGAGGATGGTAGCATGGTGGTACATTATGTATATTGTAGGAGTAGCATGGCATTATTAGCGGCGAGCTGAAGTAGTAGTCGTTGGTAATGGATTCTTGTTTCGTGTTGTTCAGGAGATGGATTTGTCGGTTTGAATTAGCTGTGTCGGAGCATTTCTCGCTTTTACTGTTATTGGAGTTGATAGGATGTGGGCCACCATGAGCACGTTCATTGCTTTTGCTACTACTGCTTTTTCTTCTGCTGGTGATGATGAGGATGCTGCTGTTGCTGATGATGATGCTACTACTCTCACTACTACCACCTCTACGACTGGGATGACGATCAACAAGAAACTGATGTTGTTGATGATGATGATGGCGACGGAGACGACGAAGAGATGTACACGTATAACCACTATTGCTTCGATTATCATCATTACCATCGCTGCCGCTCCTACTACAAGACAACAAGAGGTTTGTATTTGTGAGGTGGTGGTTGTAGTAGTAGACGAAACAGTTATGATGCTGATCAGAATGATGCTCGGGCTGGTCGTCGTCAATGTGGCGACTGAGATCATGTTGCTCGTTATAGGAGCCGAGATAGCCTTCATGCTGATTTTTCTCATGATGATTAAACTTTAATAAACAAGACGTTCCGAGCACACGAGTCAACATTATTTCCCCTCGTCTTCGTCGCCGTCACTAAATGATTTCCCATTTTGGAGGCGGAATAAATATTACATTGTACGAGGATTTTACTGCCAGATATATATGCTCTCAGACTAGCCGACAAAACTGCTTGCAGTGTATCTCATCTCAGAGTCATTATTGTTTATTACTTGCTCCTTTCCAAGACCTCTTACTTTTACTAGATGCTCTACTTACTGATATTGATAGAGACAAGTAAGAAGTCTGTACGGAAAGGGTTTATCGTTAAAAATAGAAAGTTTGAAATGACACCCCCTCCTTTTTTACTTAAGGGTCACCTTGATCCATTCCTTTTTTAAACTAAGCCTAAAATATCCAGGAAATTCCTTAGCAAATTCTGGTCATATTTATCTCGTTGAGAATGCTGCTGCTGCTGCACAAAGAAAGATTCACACTGAACTGGGAAAGGGTATACATAGATATATTATGCAGTTTTACAGGTATATCTTCATTTCTGCACATAAAAACTTTCTACTTTTAAGAAATGAAAGAAAGGAAGAGTTTTATTAGTTTAGTTCCTACTTTGCATGTTTCCTTTTCCCCATATTAACTTTCTGTCATTCATATTCATCAGATGCAGATGAACAATTTGACGATTTAAAGTCATTACGGTTTTTGACGTAAAAAGGAGATGTGCATTTTGATATGCGGCGGTTGTAATGTAATGTGGTTTTGTATACCGAGATGCACACAACAAAAACTTTTGAGTGAAAGTTTTTATCTGAATATTTTCCCCTTTAATAACCACCACCGCTACACTTTACAGTTCATCAAATGAAATCTCATCATTTCTTTCACCAAAAACTTTTTTGTGCATGCTTTTTGACGGAAGTAAGTGGGACGACATGCCCTTCCTCCCATTTCACAAGAGGATAGGATGAGAGAGAAAATCTGCGGAAAAGTTTAAGAAAAACCACAAAACTTCTCTTGAAAAACGGAACCAGAGGCAGAAGGGTTGGTTGAGGAAGTAGAGAAAAAACAGCACTGAGAGCCAGTTGAGACGTTCCCTTTAAAATTTTCTTGAGGGCTGGGCTTCTTCTCTTCAACAACTCATCCCGTCTCTCAATATTATATATATTTTAGAAGAGGAAAGGAAAAGCGAGAGGGAGAGACGGCAGGCCGAGCCTAATAATAATTCTAGTTTCTCTCTTGAGTCACTTATGAGGCTAGACCACAAAACCGGAAGTCAATATAATCTTGGACCGCGTAATGAGCTCCATCTCAAACTACACCGTTGGCGTTACTGTTGACGTGCTATTCTCTGCTCATCTTCCTCCTCCTCTCAATTTCGAACCGTTTATTTTGAGGAAAAGAGAGAGGTACTCTTGGAATTTGATAACTTTCCCTTCCAATTTCTTTTCAAGTTTTAGCTGACGCGGCGATTTTATACCAGAGTGGACTGGACTCGCAACAGGAATGGAAATCCCCCAAAAAAATATTTCATTCCGCTGTTTTTGCCACTGCTACTTGTTATATGCACATATAAAGATACAGTTCCGTTCGTTGTAGCAGTAAAAATCTTTTCATCCTCTTACAAAACTTTTTTCTCTCTCTTGTTCAACCACCACCACACTCCATCCTTTTTACACGTCACGGACATCATATTACCATCATCATTTTCTCTCCAGCTCACTCTCTCATCTCGCCATGGACCATGTTGTTTGTGAAGTATGAGCACTCACTAACTCACTGGACCACTCGCGCTTTTTCTCTTCCTTGGGATCTTATATTTTTCTTCTGAGAACAATTTTTTGGTAGTCGAGACACACACATTTTCCAGTCATTCATTCATGCGCTCCAAGAAAGGGGCAAGAGAGAGAGAGAGAATAAGGAGAAAAAAGTCTTCCGTTCCGATCAACTTAATGCTGATGATGGCAATGGTAGCTGAACCACATCAAGTAATGAAATCCAAATCCATCAGACTTTTCCATTACACCATTCAGCACTACTACCACCAACAACCCATCGTCAGAAGAGGGAGGAAAATTAGAAGAATCTTTTAGAATTTCACTTGTTGTAAACGATTTCTCATATATATACACTCACTCCCACTCTCGAGAAAAAAGGCTGGGAAAAGAAACCAAGCCAGTTTTCTTTGCCCCCAAATGGCTTTGTTGCTTCCTCTTTCAAGGATTTGGCTTTGATCAAAATCAGAGAGAGAGATAGAAGCAAGGAATTATCCCATATTAGGTTCTTGATGATGATGATACTGCATCAATGATATATTTTTTTATTCCTCCCATTTTATCCAATTTCAAAAGAGCCTCTTGACCAAAATCTTTCTTTACACAGCTTCACCTGTGAATAACCTCCACTTTTCTACACACGAAACAGTAGCAGCCACACACATTATTAATATTATTATTAGTGGTATGTATTTGATGTTAAATTAGCGGCACTGTGCACACTTATTCCTTCCTAATATAAATGTGTTTCATGGCACATTACCCATGTTATTAACGGTCTCCTTTGTTCCGTCCGACTCTAATAAATTTTCTATACGCTATAAGAAATCTGTTTCTTGTAATTTTTTTCTTCAGATTTTCTACCAACTCGCACAGAGAAAATGACACGAATGAGTAGTAGCGTAACCTACAAATGAAAAAATTTGGAGACGTTGTTTTCAACGCTAAAATTATTCACACCGAGCTGCTACCTAGAGAGTTCTACATTTTGTTGTCCGTACAAAATACACACGGCCACGGTGAAAGTTTTGGTTGTTCCGTGAAAGCTGCTCCTTGAAACTGCTGGGGCTGTGGATACTGCTGTGTGTTAGTTCTATGGCTCCTTTCGCTCTACTCCATTCCATGCTCCATGTCGGCTCTTTTTCTTTCTCCCAGATAGAAAGTCCGTCCGCTAGCTTAAAACCAGCTCGCAAGTTTTTCTCCTTCTTTAGTTTTGTGTGGTGGTGGTTGCTTTTCGTTCGTATGTGCTACGTGTACGAGCGGTAAGGAATTCATTGCATTGCATATACCCAAACCGTATACATTATTCTTAGTTCGTACCAAAAAGGAACGTTCCATAAAGGCAGGCTGTGTGCTCCGTTTCTCCTACTCCTTTTTCTCAGAGAAAAAGTGGTATTATAGCTTTCGTCATTTTGCTTTTTAGCCATGCTGATTATACTTCCTTCTTTCTTTCGTCTTATGCCTTACTTTCTCACTTACTCATTGTGTGCCTTTCTTGAGAATCTACACACTCTTTTCTAAGGCTCAGTGGCTCACTGGCTACCACATTTTTTCTCATGTAGTACACACACATAAGTAACGTAATACAGGGAGCGGGGCATCCTATCGCATCGTATATATTCCAATTTCCAGTGTTTCTCAATCCTTTCCCTGCATAATCATCATCATCATCATCGTCATACATTGTGTAATGCACACGCTACATTGTGATTCCACTACTACGAACAGGATAATAATGAATGCATATGGACTTGACTCGAAGGAACACGGCCAAAGCCAAAACCAGAGCCAAACTGTGCGGTAGCAGCAGCAGCAGCATGTTCAAAGCAACAGAGTATAACACACACACAATAAGACATGATTACAACTGGACAGTTTTTTTTCTTTCTCTGTCCATAGACAACATATCTCACCTTATATATAATAATAATAATAGTAGTAGTAGCCATTCCATGCCGTACCACCTTTGGCAATTTTTTATATAGGGAGTATCCAACTGTGAAGGTATTTTGTTGGTGTTGGTTCTCTCTGTATACGGTTTGTTGTAGATGAAGTATCAATCTATCCATTCCATGTTTTCTTTCACATTTTTCTCTGTACGTTTTATGTTGTTGTGTTGTGTTAGGCCAGCTATCACATTATCATTGTGTTTGCTCACTCTTTCACTCACTCATTTACTCACTCACTCCCGAAAACATATGTACACCTTAGCTCATATCCAGTATGAGGCAAAGAATCATGGCTCATGCATGAACTAACTTTTTCTCTCCCTTCACTACCTTGCTGTTGTTTCAAACATTCATTGGATTGCATTTTGTTCAGGGGGAATGAAAAGAAAGAAAACAACAGGCATTGAGAACAACATGACTAGCTACTACAACGTGCTTGGTTGCTAATAATGGCTTAGACAATGGCTATGGCAAAGCCATTTTCCATGTTGGAGTGTAACAAGGATGAAAAGTGCATTGGAGGGATGTTAACTTAATTATTTCTTAAGCCCAACGGACTTTCCTTGTCAGCCTTTGGCCTGCTGTCGCTCTCCCTCTCTCTACACATTATATGTTCTCATCCTCTTCTTTCACTTTTTCCCTTTTTATCTGTCTCTCTTTCTCCGTCCGTACTACAATATAAAGGAAAGAGTAGTAGTAGCAGCGGAAAAGAAAGCTGTTGCTAAAAACATTACATTTACTTATGTATATAAACGAGGGAGAGCAGCAACAGCATCTCCAACATTTTTATGTACTTTCATACATTTTACCTCTTTGTGTTCCACTTTCTTATAAATATATATACCCATATATACCTCTAGGATTTTTCTGGTTGTAGAAAAATGTGTCTGATTTTTTTTCTGATGGTGACAGTTTCTGGGCAATAAAAGGTTACACCATTGCGTTGGTCCAGTTTGATTCTAGAGAAAAAAACCATACAAGAATCAACCGGCTCTTCCCTGTCCTTCTCTCACTCCCAATAAGCTCAACTTCCTTTCTCTTCTGTTGGTGAATGTAACATACACACATATGTCAGTGAAAGCAGATGAGATTGAGTGGAAAGGGAAGTGAATAGAAGACAGAGAGAGAGAGAGACAAAAGTTGTTGGTTTTTATATGAAGCCCTTGATACTTGAAAAGGGGGCGTTGTGTGACTTGGCATGGACTTTTCTCTTTTCCTTCACTTCACAAAAAATATACACCCAGAAGACAGTCGGCTCTCCATTTCCGTTTCCCCAAAATAACAACAAATTTTCTTCGCAATGACGTACCCAAACCACAAATCTTGTCCTGTGGCTATTTTTTCTAACAAACTTTAACTTTGTTACATTGACTTGGCGCAAAATAAACACATTTTGTGTTTTGTCCACTTACCACGTTTGATAAAAGCCGGAAAAATGCCGAGCTACCCAAAATACAAAGCATAGTGTATGTATATTGACAGAAAGTTGGCCAACTTTTTAAAAACTTTTATTTTCAGTATCGATATCTCGGCTAACATGCATGAGATGGCTATGTGCTACGAATCTATCTATCCATTGTTTCCAATTTTGATTTATTACCACCTACCGTCACAAAGCGTATTTCGCGTCTATTGTATAATAACGTAACATCAAAAACAGGATTTTGTGCACGGCTGGCTGACGCAACTAAACCAGCAGTAGAATAGAATATTGGTGTGGAGCATTAGAGGAAATACATATAAAATCAAAAGTATTATATTCAGCGATGGAGAAAGAGACAATAATGATGATTCAACAAAAAGTGTATTGTGTTTGCATGAACAAACCAAAAAACCTTGTTCCATAATATATATGTCGGTGAGTCCTTCTATTTCTTTGGTTTTTGTTCATTTATCCCATTTGAATCTCTTTTAGTTTGAAATTGGTACGTGCTAGTTTGCACAGCTCCAACTACTATGACTGAATAGAAGAGTGGTGCACTCATGCATAAAAGATAATATGGAAGAAGGGAAATACTATAGTTTTGTCTATCAAAAAACTTGGAACAAATTTGTGTGACGAATCAGTATTATTATTGCTTTTGTAAGGTTAACTAATAAATGTACCGTATTCTTTACAAACATAACTGATTCCGGACCGGCCTCTGAGAAAGCGAATAATAATTTAAAAGGGAATACAAAAACATACCACACGTACACCACACCAAACATCATGTTTTCCAAGATAAGAAAAACATACGTTTATAAATACGCATCCTTGAAATTCCTTTAACTTTTCGTGTGTAAGGACCATGCGATACGCTAGTTTTTTATTGAGCGATTTGTAAAGAAGACAAAGTGGAGAGAAGAAAAAAATAAGTTTTTTTTGTTGTCGGAAGAAAATCCACTTAAAAAAGAAGAATCTGACGGGAGTGCACCTTTCCGTTTTTCATCCATTTTTTACACTTTTTTCTTTCGTTTCTTGGCAAATTATGAGTGTACCTAGCTTACATCTTTCTATCTCTCTCATCAAATGGAATGAGCAACAAACAAGAAAAGCCTTTTTCTCTTCTATGAGAAACTATGTAACCATACATCTCTGAGCTAATGTTGGGATGTTAGGGTACGGCATACACAGCATATTTGCGGGAGAAAAGGATGGAATGAAGGCAATATGCTAAAAGTTAAAATATATGACTTCAAAGGTTTTCCCTCCTTTCACCACTTCCAGTGCACCACACCATACCACATTCAGAAAAAGAGAAAGAAAGTCGAGACTTAAGTCCATCCAAGAAAATCTCACTTGTCTTCTCTTTCTTCCTTTCTCTCCTCCTTCTTCAAAGAGTCTTTAAGGCTAAAGACGCAAAGACAAGATGCCGAGCTCCACTCTTTCCTTGTTTGCTTCTTCTTCTTCTCTTCTTTCTTTTAAATGATGTGTATGTCTCTATATACATGCGTGCATATCTATCTCTCATGCTACTTGATCAATGATCACTGGACGAGACTTGGCTGCTCCACTCCTTTAAAACAAGGCAAAGCAATCGTCTTGTCTGGAGCTCAGATAGCCTGCTCTCATGTTTTACATGACACATGCTACTCTTTTGGGCACATTTTATCTGATATAACGTTTCATTTCCTTTGCTACAATCGTTTTAACTTTTGTGTTTTTCCCTAAACTTTCCCCTCCCAAACATATACATTCTATATTACAACATTATGGCACTAAACGTCATTGTTTCCCTCAAAACTGAAAAAAAAACTATCTTCTTGAAGGGAACAAGGGTAGAATGTCCTTGATTGACAAAACTACAGTCAAGCCAAAAATCATCTTTGCATTTGTTTGTTATCGTTTATAGTACAGCGTGGCCAGAGTGCACTTGAGCCACTCCAGTTTTTCTCTTCAATATTAGCAAAATATTTTTCGTGGTTAAGTAAACGGGAATGATTGAACGATGCTACTACAATACACAAGAGAAGGGAAGATATGGCGTTAACAAATAAGAGCCTATACGAATTCTTGCTGATCAGCACATCATTCCTTCTCTCTCTCGTCAAGAGAGGAAGCCATTTCTTTTGGTTTGGTTTGCAAGATTTTTTCTGCTTGCTTTGCTTTAACTTAACCACCAGCCAATGATATAGATACATTAGTTTTGCAAAGTGATACTGTGCTGATTGGAGTGTGCGTTTATTCTTCTCGCCATAAATAGAGCTCCTCTCAAGTATAATCACAACCACGCATTATTCCCCACGTATTCAAAAGACTATAGAGTGAGTGAGTGAGAATGAGGAGAAGCATGCTCGCATGCACTGCTCACTCACACAAAAAAGAAAAGTGGGTTTGGATTCCTAGTATTGAGATTGGACGAGAGGAAAAATGAAAAATAGAAGGAACGGAGAAGGAGAATGCTGAAAAGAGATTTTTCGCTGACTGTGCCAGTCTCCGGCTCCTGTGTAGTAGATTAGACGTGATTGTGTGTTCCAATTCCAGAGAAGAAGAAAAATCTATTTACTTAACATTTTCCTCTTCCTTCATTCATTCATTCACCCGTTTACTTCTTATTGTTATTCTTTGTCTATAACCATTCTCGAAAAAATCTGTATCAAGCAGTGTTACTTTCTTTTAGGTACACTTTGCTTTGGTCTTTTTGTTGTGATGTGTTTGAATTTTGGTTATCATCATCATCATCATCACGTTCTGCAAAAGAGGGAGGAAAATATACAAAGCAGAAATTTAGGATGAGAGGAAAAATTTCCACTCTTGAATCTCCTTTCCAAAAAAATGCCTCCATGAATACATTTAAACATGCACACATCACATCATTAAATCCATCCACATTATATCTGCCATCTTCAAAATGTAAAAAATGTAAAAGTCTTGAAAGGAACTGCAACTGAAAATACTTTCGTTCTCGCCCAAATTGCAGGTGAAAGCAAAATAATAAATTCTTATTTTACTCGACAAAGAGGAAGAAAGTATATAGACTTGTGAAAAATGGTCGGAGAAAGTATGCAATATTTAAAAAGTAGAGGAAAAAATCAAGCAACAGTGTTTTTCTAAAAAGGGAAGAAACACACTCATTCATTTACTTTTATAACGTACTTTTTTAACTTTTGCTGCTCTTGGCATAGGCATTATATTATATCTCTCATATTCCCAAAGTGGGACATGCTGCAAAAAAAAAATTTTTTTTGTGTCGACGAAGTGAAAAAATAAAAATAAATAGTATATCTTCTTAGTCTATAGGTAAAAGCTAAATGGAAAACCGAGATGAACAAAAACAATGCATATGAGTAAAAGCACAGCCCTGTTACACATTATGGTGTGTTGTAGCTGTATTATTGTATCCGAAAAAAGGCGAGGCAGAAGCTTCCTCTACTTTTTTTCTTCTTTTTGGATTAAAAAGAAGAATGCAAACGAGAGAGAGAGAGAGAAAAGTAAAAGTAGGAAACGAATGGTATGAATTACAAGAAGTGAAGAAGAGAAAAAGTCTCTGAGGAATTAAGTTCAAAACTACAACAAGAAGAAGACATATATATACTCTCCTTCTATATACTCAGGAGCAGTTACAGAGCGCCTTTTTCTGCCTATCCTGGAATTGGAGAGTTGGGGGGAATAATATAAGAAGCAGCAGAAAAAGAAGACAATAAGAAAAATTGGAGCTCTTGCTTTTGTTCTTCCTTAGTTTTTCTCTTTAGCTAAAATTCCTCCGGTGGTGTGCGGTAGTCTAGTGGCTTGGTTTTAAGTAAGAAATAAAGTGTAGCAAAGAAAAAAGTGCATGCATCAAGTTGGAAACTTTTTTTGTGTGCTTCTTCTCGTCTCTCTCACTCTGACTCACGCCTTTTCTCTTCTCTCTCCTCTTGTACACATTATTTTGAAGAGAGGATTCTTCTCCAAGTTTGAAGTACTTACTGCATGGTTTCCACAAAGTAACTAAAGTAAAATACTTACAAGTGGAATGAATGAAGCTGTAGATCACCACGACCTGTTAGCTACTTTGACTTGACAGAGGGAAAGAATCCTCCTCTCTTCTGTAGCTTTCTTGTGCACACAAAAGGAGTGGTAGTGCTAAATCGGCTAAAGTGAGCCAAGAAAATAAAGGAGCACACACAAGCTTTGGGCTTGGCTTTGGCTTGATTCATTTTTTCCACTTTAGAATATATTTAAGAAGCTCCAGCTCTCCAGAGTAAAATATGAAGGGGATAAAAAATATGGAGTACTAGTGTGTAGCATCTGCATCAGCTTTCTCCTTCGGAGCCACCCACCTTTAAAATGCATTGCAATTGATGATGGTGTTCCAAAAAGAAAAAAAGGAAGAAATTGTGGATGAATCGTACAATATTCCATGATTATTTTTCTGTATGCATCGCACAAAACTACGTACGCAAATGGTGGAAGCTTAAAATGTATATAAAAGTAGCCAAAATTTATGAAAGATTTTGCTCCGTGTTCCCCGCAAAAATAATATCCACCGGATCACTATATCTACTTTATTGTATGTAGGTCGAGAGAGAAATCAAAAATGTATCCTCCCAGTGGCTCAATAATAGTAATGGCAGTAACAATGCTGCTGCTATGATATCTATAAGTAAATTCCCTTTTTTTCTTGGCTTCCTTTTCCCATTCATTCATATTCGTTTATATATTGAAATGACATGGCTGCTATATAAACTGGAGCTCCAGTTGAATGTATATGCTCTGGCCCATTCGTACGTATGTACATACGTCTTCAAGAATAAAAAGATTCTTTTTTCAATTGAAACATAGATTTTCAAAATTCAACACAGACCTCCCAGTATAAAAACCCCTTTTCCCTGCCTCCTGAATATAAATCCCTCTTTCTTTTCTTTCTTTTACCAATCTCAATTTCTAAAGTGCTTTACGAATACGTAGTTGCCTCCACCATTCTCTTTTGAACCGTCGGTCTGGTGTCTTGGCCTGCCTCTTTCTCGTCCCATCCATTAAAGCGGTTGAGTTTGGCTCTCGGAGCAACCTAATATTAATATAATGTCAGAAACGCACATTTGGAATGAAAGGATATATGAAACATTTTTTAAGGAATTGAATTTTTATTCAAACCAAAAGAAACGGCACATTTTTTTCTTCCCAAAGTCCTAAAGTCTCAATAGAGATCATTGAAGAAAAAAGGTGCGGCACAGTTTGCTCCATAAACGTAGGTATAAAAGGGAGTAGTCGTTCAATTTAAAACCTATTTTTCTTGTTTTGATACATCTTCCTTTAAGCTTCTGAATACCTTAAATTGAGGGAGCTACCGCAACCACATGAAGAGCAACAAAAGTGACATCATAGCTAGAAAATGGGAAGCATTTGGGTGGAAGAGATAATACGAAAGAGTGTAGGCACATGAAGCAATTTCACAAGAACAATTCCAAACATCCACTGTTGCTCTTTAGCCGGCAAAGGACGCAATAATAACTGAAAAGTTTGACTTTGCCAAAGTAAAGGTTGCCACTTTGTCCACTATCTCCATTTTTGTACAATAGTCGCAAATCTTTGTTGGAGGTAGAGTTTTGGATTACAATGTTATACGTTTTTCTTTCTTATTGTGATAGAGAAACAGCATATCTCTCCCAATCCCTTCCTCCAGTTTGAGTTATTTTCCGAGAGTTTTGCAATACGGAGGAGCGGAGGAAAGGCATCATTATTACGCTTCTAAAATGTCGTGTCCCATGGCGAACTCAGTATATCGTCCCCCTGTGAAAGGCCATAATGTATGGACATGAGAATGATGGCGCGATGCAGTGCTACAAACACAGTCATATTATGGCACAAGCAAAAGCACTTTTAAAACCAAGTTATATATAGGGAGCACCATGGCTTGCTTATCTCTCTGCTTACTTAAAACTAGAGCACAACTTTTAGAATCCCAGAAATTACAAGTGAACTAAGGAAGCACTTACGTACATATAGAACACAGAGGGCATAGTAGAATGGGAACAAAAGACAAGCAGTATATCTTGCACCAGTACCAATTTCACCTTCAGAAAGTGCCACTCATCCGCTCCTCCTTACTCCTTAGATTATTGCTTACTTTAGCCCTCCTCCTTCCATATTTCAAACGGAAGAATAGTAGACATTAAACTGTTTCTACCTTTAAAGAGTAGTTTTAACATTCATCCTCTTCATGTATGAACATTATATGTACTACATACCAATTCTTGAAAACAATACTGTTGGTGCTATTCTATCCATCTTTAATTTCCTCAAGAAATACGTTTCATGCCCATTCTATCTGGAGAAAAGCGCAATTCCAGCATGATGCACAAGTGCCTTTTTTCGCTTTATCTTAAGTATTGAATATCCAGTACCATTTTCGTTTCCCTCTTGAGATCTTATTATATAACATTTCTTTTCACTTTCCCATAAAACATGGGATATTTCTTCCGAGTGATATTCATCTTGGTAGGAACAACAAAATCCATTATTGCACTCCCCACTTCCGACTCCAACCCACCCCACAACCAACCTAAAAGTTGAAAATATATGTATTTGATCAAGTAGAGAACATATGAGTACCCTAAAGAAACAATCCGCCGTCCAGGCAAATCCCCAAACATCTCAATTTGATTTCATGAAACAAGTAAAAGAAAAACAATGCGAAAATTCAACAAGAAAAACAACAATCTCACCAGACAGTGCGGAACCTCACTCCCTTGCTTACTTACTCCCTTTCAAAATCCTACTAACCTGTTGTATTCTTTTGCTCCAGATTTGGGGAAAGTGGTGAAAGCAGGAAAAGAAAATGAGCTGAGCTGAACACAACTTTTTTTCTTCTTCCCTAACCAAAATGATGATACGGAATAATATGAAAGTATTCATGAAATTTATCTAGTCATAGTGTGCGGCTTTTGGCTTGGCTTTAGCTCAAGCAATGAAAAATGAAGTTTATATTACAATGAAATAGAAATCAGCTTGAGTAGTAGTAATAGTATTGCCATAATGGTAAAAAATGTGTTCGACTTGGAGAAGATTATGAGGGAACGTTCTACTACTACCTTTTGCTTTCTTTTGTAGCTACCATCCTAACTCTTAGATAGAGAGAGAAAGCTTTTTCTCCACTTGATCCGTAATGCGTGAGTAAAAGAAAGCAAGGTAAGGGCCAAAATGACGTAGAGGTAACCTGGTTTTCTTTGATATTATAATTCTCTCTTCCTCCTTTGTATCTCTCCGTTAACCCGTCTCCCGTTGCGCTTTCTCTTTCCTTCCTCGGTGGTCTGGTTTGGTCGTGTGCCTTTGTATTGTTGTAAGCTTAAAAGAATGGAATGTTTATGCATCTACCTACAAGAAAGAGATCATTCCATGAAAATGCCTAAGATCCTTCCTACGCAACTATGCCACAACCCAAGAAAGAACAACTTTTGTATACAGCTATTTGTAGCAATGAAAGTACAAACTTTCTGATTGTTTTCTCATGTGTCTCCATTTTTTCCCTTCCTCCAATAATACTATGTAACCTACCTCCAAAAAGTGCTCAAGCTCCACAAATCTAATTTTGGAAAAGGATACCGTTGCGCAACCACCCGATGTAACAATGTGGTACGCTGCACGTACAGCGTAAGATGAAAGTTTCGTATTGCCCTACATCTTCCTTGCATGTATATAGATAAATATATTACAACATGTATAGTTAGTAGGTAAAGTTAAACATGGAATGAAAAGGTTAACTTTCGCATTGAAAGAAAGATAAAAGAGATGTAGTTAAAAATACTGCTCATCGTTTTTAACAAATTCATCAGTGATCAGAAGATGACTAAATAGCTAAACATATATAACAGATTTTTGAATTAACGAGTAATTTATATGAAAACTCGCTTTTTAAAAGAATGACTGCTATTATGTGGTCTTTTTATATGAGCTGGAAAATACACCTTATACGTTAAGGTACATATTTTTTTACTATCGAGATTTAAATTGCATAAGCTATAAAGAAATGGTTATATACTAGTATATTACGTAGGCAAAAGACAGCGTATATATTTGTGCTGTGTAAACAATGTTCGGAGACCAACATGCAAGGCAGATTTACAGGCTAATATATAGTACAATGACACACAATAGAAATAGAAAAAATAGTGAAAGGCTGTACACGCGATTAAATACTTGTGATCATTTACGACGATTTTGTGCCTAATTTATTGACCAAGTGGTAATTCATTTTGTCATGGCATGTCTGTATCTGTCTGTCTGCCCGTGTGTTGAACACTGAAACGTAACAAATGTTACCTTTTTAAATTGCCATTTACTTACTCTGAGCATTATTGGTTCAAGTTTCTGATAACTTCTCGCAACTTCAATATAGCTGTTCTTCTCCCAAAGGATTGCAAAGCACTAAGCACCGAAAAGTAATCTAAACGCAATAAGCTACATACGATACTGGGCAGAATGTATGCGTGAAGTGAATTGTTTATCACAACCTTCTTTTATAATTCTAATACAAACAGAAGAGCTAACATGTTTTCTCCATATCACACTATATATATATGTACTTGCTGCATGCAACATGCGTATTTTTACTTTTAGTAGACCTATACACACACTACTACATACGTACATTGTATAAAATAGCGTTCCTGTGATTAGATCAGGGTGTTTTCTGTTATTGTTATTACTTCATAGCTTGCAGCAAATGAAACGCGTAAGTTTAGGAGAAAGTACGGTCCAACTCCGCGTTTGTAGAACACAACCCTAGTGGAAGCACATCTGCTTTCAGCAGCCGAATGCAGGTGCTTTTAGATAATAATGTTGAGTTAAAACTGTTTGCAGCAAGCTACTCCAAGTTGTATGTTGGACTAAATTTCTAGCAAATATCGTGTATAGAAATGTGAGCATGTTTGAGTATATTTACAGGCAATAGACCGGTTTTTGTAGATCTATTCAAATGATCTGGTGATAACATCCCATTATATAACCACAGGCAATACATAATATTAAGTACAGTACTTGCTTCTACTTTATAGGTAGGTTCTTTAGAATATCACATATCGTCAGGTTTTCTTTTCCTCCTCCTTGCCGAGTGGCTTTTAGCCTACTTATTCCTCCACTCAATTGATCGATGCAGTAGTAGTAAAGCAGCGTGGAACAAGGGGTCAAGTCAGGCTTTTGCAGTAAAGTTACGAAACACAACAATCAACGCATCATAAATCATGTAAATAAGCATGGGAATGAAGCATAGGAATTAAACGATTTGTAATTAAAAGCCGTTTAGAGGATGGAAAGTGCACGGCATCACTCCAAATACTGCTAATTACAACCACTTTCCTCTCCTTAACTTAATATATGAATTGGATTGGATCAATGGTCACAAAGAATAATTTTCTCTACCTATTAATAACGAAGGAAAAATTAATTAGCTTTATGTGCAACCTGTTTACGTCACCTTGTAGGGCTGGACTGCGTCAGCTTCAAACGTTCACTGATCTGCCAAAAAACAGAATGATAAAAAAACTGGTGTACTTAACGTAATGAGATAATGTTAGTCAAAGTCAGCTAAGGTTTTCTGTTTAGTGTTACACGTTACATATATTTATTGGACTCGTACCCCAGCCAGACTGGAGATGTAGAAAGTACACAATAGCAAACGCAAGGGATACACGAAATCATGAAGGCATTTTCATTATAGAGTAATTCAAATGACCCGTTTAGTCAAAACTGGATGAAGATACATGCGAAACGCAGAATTTGCCAACCATATTTATCGCATGACCACACAAGCCGCCAAGCCATCAACACCTCCACCGCACTGCACGTATCATACGCATCATTGGACGATTAGTTCGGTTATGTCAAACACTTCACTTCACACAGGACTACCCATATTATACGGACTCGCACTTCTGACCTTTGAATTAATAAACTTCAAAAATTAGAATATTCTATAGTTTTAAATTTAAAGGGATATTTTGCTTTGAGCTTATGAAGTATGTATAGTTATGAAAATTACTACGAAATGGCGTCTGCAGAAACAAAAAACCAGATAGAGAGTGAAAGGAAATAGAAAGGAGAAAATTAAATCCAGCTCTCTTCGGTGCTTCGTCTGGACCATGTCCAGGTAATCCTCGAATAATAGAAGTTGTCATGATCTAGCTACTATCTGTCGTATCTCTTTTCTTGACATTTTAGGTATCTTTTTGGGAGATATTTACAAGTCAGCACAAATTAGCTGGAGGAAAAAGTGACATGACATGGTATCAAATTCCGAAGCCTGGATTCCAGACACAACTATACGTCTTGGATTGAATTCCTGGGAACATGTCAATGACGTGGACGTTAATATAGCCAACGTAAGGTTTCGAGAATACAAATGCCAATTAAGGTACATATGAAATGCTACATTTATACAAGTGATAATGAAATCACGCTGTATTTATACGACTGGGACGAGTAAACTAAATGCCTAAACAGTTAGATGACGAACATTATATTATTCCATGAATGATTGTGTAATCAATGTAATCCTACTTTCATCGAACTAGGTACGCATTTTCATAAAACTGTTCGTAAATCTTTACCGTTATTAATTTAAGGAATATTCATATTCTACGAATTATTATTACAGTTCTTCATGTACGTAATCCCATTTACTTTAATATCCTGCCAAATTCTCCACAAATCATGATTTCCTGTAACAGTTGCAGTCTAGCATTCCTTAGAGTACTAGGATCAGCATCTTGTACGTGTCACATTTTATATTAAATTGTAAAGAGCATATGAAAGTGATGACGATGACACTACTGGTCTGGTAACTATAAAAGTGCAGATGTGTAGTAATCTTCTTCTCATTCATTCTAACTTCCATTTGCGGATGGACGCCCAACCTCGGAATGGGTATATGACAACGTTTTTACGATTCAATCCAGCAAATTCCGCAGCTGAGATGAGAGCTTAGACTCTCTTCGTAGTTTTTTTAGCCTCCATTTCCATTACATAGGCTACGTATGTATTTTATGCATTATTTTTACCCAGATTGATGCAGGAAAAGGCAAACATATCTTTGCAAAAATGGAGATGTTTTAGCGTAGACTATCTGAAAACTCCTTGGTGAATGGAAGTGTTCCAGTGGCACTAAGCAGGAATTATGCAACCAATATACATGGAAAGACAGAGCCAAAAGAGACCCATATGACGACAGAGATTGTCCAAATTCCAAATGACCGACAATATAACTTTCCATCTTCAGTATGAAAAGCCTAGTGGGATACTTCTTCCAATTTAACCGTAAGATACCATTACTTTCCCTAAATCTTGTGAAAGTCATCAGAATACGAACATTACTGTGACCACACCACACCAAACCCATTATTTTACTCCCATTCCTCCCGTTCGTCTTCATCCTCACTTAAATTCAAGCCGAATGAAATGGATAAAGGACCACTACTACTACTACCAAAATCTCATGGCCATACAGTGGTATTATGCTTCACCATTAACTATGTGGCTGTCCAACCATTGCAAGGATTACTGATCATCGACAAAGCCGATTTATTGTAATGAGAAAAGGAGTGAAATAATATATATGATTATGATGCATCACTGCAACACAGCGTAACAAGCTGTGCAAACATAATTTATTATTTCTAATTTGACATCTTAAAAATAAGCAGTATTGCTATAATGATACTTAATTACCAGGTATTTAATCATAGCTTTGGTCAATCATAATTTACTCGTATATTAGAATACAAATATAGAAATATTCAACTTTTTAAACATCTTCGGATTGTTCCTTTCTTCATGCTAAGATTTAACAACAATCAATATAGACTAAACACTGATTATATCCGATTTCTTTTAACATTATTTTAGCACATGTTGCTCATCACTCCGAACAAACAAAGCCAAACCAACTAAAGATTTTTAAAACAGAATTAATTGAATCGTTTTTTTGGTATCCTTCAATCCGACTGTAGGAAATCAAATAAAGCTATGCTATGTTCCCTATTCAATACAACAAAATAAAGCAGGTATGCTACTACAACAAATAACTATATAATCCTATACAAATTTACTGTTCCTATAAAAACTTGGAATAATCGTAAGCAGACCTTGCAGGATTTCAAACAGCACGCTTACTGCCTGCCGTGCACAGGACACGGAGAAACAAACGGAATTTTCTGCAAAGAAACACGTAATCTACGTACAGCTAATAATAGTTTCTGAAAATTAACATTTACACACGTATAGTGAACGCACGTACATGGTGAGTGTACTAGCCGGTGAGTAAACCGTGAAATTCAAGATTCAGTTAGGACAAGCACCACAACAAAGTAGAATTTTATGTAGACCAGATCAATATAATGCTTAACCGGTCTGAATCAGTGGTAAATTCCCAAACGGATACTGAGGAAGGAAGTTTAGATCAGAAAGGAATACTTTTTTTCTGGAAATGATTTAGAGATGAGGCTCCCAGATTCAAGTCTTGAATAAATCTCTTGTGCAACACACTACTTCAATACATAGGAAAGCAACAATTAAGGGAGTTGTTCTGATTCAATCAGGTATAAAGATTCCCTTACTTACTCACATACATTTCTTGCTGAACAGGATTTAGTTTGGAATTGCTACACACACAATGATTCGATTCAGTCAGTTTACCGAGAATAGTACATTGACTTTATAATTATCAACCCGAACATAATATGACACCCTGGTCTTTAAAACGGCATGCAATATTGTTTTCCAATTTTAAAAGGAAATTACATTGAAATTGATTGACATTGGATGGATACACAACTTGTTTGCATATAATAGTATTTCGCCCCAACTCAAAAATAAATATTATATTGTCTATAGTAGAATATTATGTGTTTATGATTACAAGCACGGAAATGTTCTGTTGATACACACAAATTCATCTATTGGATTAGACCACTGCTTTAGCTTCGGGTAGAAAAGCCTCCCAGTATTTCAGTAACTGTAAAATAACACAATGTACACCAAATTAACAATAAAGTTAACAGTAGCACACAGAAATTAGCTAGAATGCATGGTTAGTCACTTACGTCTTGCTGATGTGTCAACAAGGATTCCAGATATTTAAGTATCACTTTTTTAAATTCCTTTACTCGCGACGTTTCAAACAGCTCCAGCTCCTTTTTTATCACGTTAGATATGGAATCAAACTCTGCCTGGCTTCTTTCAACCTTTCCTTCCCACTGCAAGTATGGATATTTTGGAAATTGTTGTAGCGTTCAATTAAACGATGTATTTAGATTTAATAAAGTAAAGTAAAAGATTGGATTTACAAAGGGATGGAAACGTACCTCAACTACTTCTTCTCTAGCTTGAGCAAGTTTATCAGTTTTCACCTGTAACTCTAACTTTGCTTTTATTTCTCTCTTTTTGTTTAATGTCTGCTGAGCATGTTGAAGTGTCTGGAAAGCTTTCACCCTTTCGTGAAACACGTCCTAAAAATATGGGTCATTCAAGAATCCGCTTTTAGCAATTTGGAAAAATACTATTAAAAGTGTAAAAATGTAGTTAAAAAAATATATCGTACTTTAACGCAACCAATTAAGGATATATAATCTCGGAACAATTCAGAGAACAAATAGTAGTCCGAGTTTGCCTGATCAGTATGCATTTGCTCGACCTACAACAAATACAATTTCAATTAATTCAACTGCTTTATATAACCTGGTATGTAAAATACAGCACATCTATTGAAGACAATTGCGCGTCTTACCTTATCCTCAACATCCGATAACTGCGCGAGCGCTCTAGCAAGACCTGTATGTTCTTCAGCATTACTTAAGATAGCAGCACTCTTCGAAAAATTACCAGTTGCCGCAGCAAGATCTCTTCTGTACACCACTAAAAGTTCAATACTAGAGTGAACCTTCCTCAGTTGATTTTCCAAGGCTTCTATGTTTTGTATTCGTTCTTCAAACCACTATATAAAAGAATCAATGTATTATATTATAATTCAATTCTTCATATCAAACCCAGGAAACAATTTTTGGTTTAATTAACTTACAGGATCAGCTTCATCCATTCTGTACGAAATCTTATTCACGGTTTCACCAACTTTATTGAAAAGACGCACAACACCAGCACCACTGAAGGCAGATGTTGAAGTTGCTTTTGGGAGGTCCGTATCTATCTCAAGAAAATCTCTAAAATCAGGATCAACCCTCAGCACAGGATTGGACCCCACACGATTCAAAAATCTTTCAAGGCTGGCCCGGCGACGCTCTACAAAGTCCCCTCCATGCTGCGCATTCGCTCCTGTTGGACCAGCGTTTTCTCCTTGTCCACCCATTTTGATCTTTGTCGTCCCGATCATATTCTTTTCCGGAGCAGGCGGAACAATCCTCCCCTGTATAATAAATAAAAGTAATCTTGGTTAATTTTTTTTTCAAAACTAAGCAAAGCAATGATCAACAAACATAGACCGTACCTTCTTAAGATATTTTTCAGCTAATTTATAATGTAAACCCAAGAAATCAGAAAATCGACGCCAAACGGCAAACTCCTTTCTTCTAAATAACGCAATATTTGTTCTGGTTGTAACTCTGTACACAATAAATGTAGACATTCCTTCTCCTTGTTTTTGCGGATCCGTAACTGAGATTTTGATGTACTGGCTTGGATCACTGGGAACATCCTAAAGTTCAAAAATTAAAATTCAATAGTAATGTATGAAGTAACTAATTCCCTTCAACTAGCATCACAAACAAGAGAAAAATGGAAAATCTAATTTAATAACTTTACGGAAACAGACTTACATCTTCCTCTTCAACTACTTGTGGCCTTGCACCACCCATCGCTTCAGACTGCAAAAACATAAATGATTTTACAAATTAGCGTGAATCGTTTCTTTACAAAATGTCACTATATAGCTGCCGACACGGCAAGGAATCGAAATCAAAGTACACCATACATACTTGACGATTCTGTGATGGTTCCTCTTCGTAAGGCTTCGATTGGTCCTGCTTACTATGATCATTTGTTTGGTGATTGTCCCCTACATGATTTTTTACAAAGTCATTATTAATGTCATGATTCACATCTGGAGGAAGGCCTGACTGCGAGGACGACACGCCCACACTCGAGTCCATATCATCGTCGTCATCATTAAGATCTATTTCGTCGTCCCCATGAAGTGTTCTCTCGGAGTCCGTCATTGGAGACTGAAAAAAAAACCAGAAAAATTTATTAGCACTTGTAACAAAATACTTTCACTTCATAAGATGAGATGAGACTCAGCAGGTGCGAAACTATAATTTTGAAAAAATGGCTTACTAAATGTGATTATACAAATAGGTATGGTTTTATTGGTAGTGTTTCTACATCAAGAGCTTTTAGATTAATAGCAGCAAGTACACTAACTTTCCAAAGTATTAATTTAAATTTTGTATCGTAACATTATTCACGAACAATTAGTGCTACTCTTGATTGTTGTCTTGATTTGTAAATTTAAATACGTGACGAAACCAAAAATGTATACGTATTATGTAATATACACAATACACTGGCAATGGTATGGTAGGCGTTTCCGGTAAATAAAGTCAATTTGTTCATGCACGCCGCAGTCCCCGACCTACTTGTGCCGAGAATAACTAAATGTATGCATATGATCGACACTAAAACCTCCTCAACATCTCGCATCAATATCAAATCATTCAAATCACTTAGTTCATTCATTTCTCAAAAATAACAGATGCACATACCTCCATAGCGGACTTAAATATGTCATCTTCATCATCTGTTGCTCCATTCCGTTTGCTGTGGTCGATTTCAGGAACATTCAGATTTTGGACTGTTTCCACTTCCTCTGACATCTTGCAAACAATTACTGAGCACTATACAATCACCTGTAGAAAACTGTCATAAAACTAAATACGCCTCTCTTCCCCTCTGTCAAAGTCAATCGGTAGTCATTTATCCCCTCACACCTTAGCGAAAGACCCTAATGGGAACAAACACGCAAATTTTATGGATTCCACGCTAACAATAATTAGCGAAGAAGAGAAATCTAAGAACTTTTTATGATTGATTTCGATAGGATAATATTATCTCCTCTAATAGATTCAGAGTCAGGTCCAAAATTTCCCAAATGAAGCTGACAAACGTGACAAATCAAAAAGCTGTAAGACAAGACTGAAGATACATAAGATGGGATACGGTATAGCACAGAAGGTCTCACTTGTTTGTTATCCTTATTTCGTAGTAATCATTAAAACGACGGATAAAAATGCACTATATGTGCATTAACATCAGTTACTGGTAGTACGAGCAATACCTTGTCTTATGTGTTTGTGGTATTGATAAAAAAAAGTATTTTTTGAAGTTTCATTTACGTTCACGTCAGTGGAATGCTGCTATTACTATCTCTAATATAGGAAGCAGCTGAGTGTGCTGAGGTTGGGCGATCGTATGCCCAAATCCAAGTCAATAAGTGAGAAAAGTATGTACATTATACGGATTAGTACTTACGGAGAGGATATAAGATCAATGGGATAGGAATGGGTGGATATTTTCGATGCAGTGGAATATGAAGAAATCTTATATGCAATGCACCCATTTTTATGCATAGCCCAATAGGTTCGTCGCCGCAAGTGATTGCATACTCTTCAGCACTTCCAGTTTGGATATACTTTTACGAGAAAAATTATGACTAAAAATTCAAAATCTTCCTGACAGCCAATTTGGGATATCTAAAGCATGGGAAATATGCATGGACGGCTTCTGGCTGCGACTGGTTAATTACTGAACCTGTGTCACACTTTTAATTGCTGGGTCAATGTGGAGGTCAGCAGTCAGCACACAACTTGCTGCAAGAACACGTATGAATGCAACGAGTCTCTGAATTTGACTAATACACAAGATTTTTAAACCAACGCTTCATTCGAATGAAACTTTTTGGCAGAAACTTTCTGCCAGAAAACTTCATGTAATGGTAATTTTTTCAGCTAGCGCTGGAGGGACATCTTTTAAAGCCGACTGGGCTTTGACTGTGTTTTCATTGCAACATTTAAAACCTGAGTATCACTTCTTGTTAGGTTCTTGTGTGATAGCTCAAGCCTCGTTGTGTTGTTGCGGCATGATGAAAATAAAAACACATGCAACGTGATACAAAGATTTTAAATTCGCAAACTGATTGTCGGTAATTGGAATTGGAGTGCTATGCTATTCGATATTCTTATCTGACAGGATAGCGTAAATAGCTTAAATAGGTGAAAAATGTCCAGCGATGGACAATGTTACGGACACCAAGTGTCAAATTAGCTAAAGTTATTTTGAAGAAAAAGTCACATATCCTCTGCGTCAGATCGTGACAGCGAAGCGCAGCGCCGATCTTTCAGTTTCAGAGCGCTGAAATCCCCTCTTTTCATCTGGATAGAGCTTAACTATATCGGTATGATTACTAAACTAACATTTCGGAGCCGGCGTTTTGTGCCATTTTATTCCTTATTTTCTTAAACCAATGCTTATGCATTTGTTTTTATTCACAGGCAGACGATAACTGTTGCACCTAACAAAAAGGTATGGCGAGGTGGACGTTCAGGCTACCATTTACGAATAAGCAGTTAGCAAAAATCGCAACCTTTGGAGCAGTTTTTGTTGCCGGAAACTGTGTACTGATGCACTACCTAGTCAAGAAACGCTTTTACCAGTCGCCCTACTTCATTCAAGCTGGGGCAACTATGACGCAGCACCAGCCGTTGGTGAGTTATTTGGGAGAGCCACTTAAGTTCGGAACCCCTGACCTTTCTGATAATAGTAGAAATTACAGTACTGAAACTATCGCTAGGTTTGAAGTTCCTATTGAAGGCTCTAAGACTAAAGGCTTAATGTCATTTGCTGCTATCCGTGAAATGAATGAGGACACGGGGTCTAAATCATGGAAATTAACTAGTTTAGAAGTTACAGTAGACAATAGACCTAACGAAAAAGTTGTATTGGTTAGGGAAAGCTAGCATTTATCCGAAACAGCATGCATTTAGTCAATATTAATATATGCATATTTATAGTAATTAAATTATCATGCAGGTAATAAAATGTTTGCATAAAAAATAATATTGTTTGATAAGCACATTAATTTTTACTTTCTTTGTAGAAGGTAACAAACACACTTGATTCCGACAGATAATACATCACAACGACTTATAAAGCATTGAAGGGACTATTTCTCGTTTTGACATTAATTCGATACTACTATGGAATAGTACTGCATACAAGCATTTTTAAACTTTGACATAACTAACCTTGCATCATTATCTGACGCAGTTTTAACAAACAACAAGGCACTAATAAATCTATCTTTTTTGTTTTCTACTTATTACACATGAGCCTAGTAGACTATAAGGCACTTTCACAATTTAGAGACAAAACACATTTCTTAAGGGCTTTGCTAAGTATTTTTTGAACACTGGCTTAAATTACTTATCATTCATCGATACGTATTAGAAAACATAGTGCACAATTAACCGAAAAAGTCTCACTTTGTATTTACGGCTACCCCCTGCGTATATATAGTGCATAGCATACCTTCTACTGAGCAGTTATTTCTGGAGTCTCCTTCGCCTCCTCGAACTCATCTTCATCAGTCTCGGTAGATGATGTTGAAGCACCGTTTGGTTGACCGTCACCTTGGCCAAGCTTCTTCACGTTCACGTTTCCATTCATGTCTCGCTTTGCACCACCTCCGTCTTTGAAGAATGTAACAATCATATCGATCAGTTCTTCCATGTCCTAATAATAAAACACATCAAGATGAAAGCATTTAGAAATGCGCACTTGAGATGATCAAATGTCATGAATTTAAGCAATAATTAAAAGTCATCAAGACCAACCTTTTCCTTCTTCTTGGCTTGAGTCTTCGTTGAAACTACCTCTGTCACCGTCTCTTTCTGACCAGACTCAAATGCCTTGCTCAAATCCTCGTAATCAAGCTTTGCGTCAATCAGATAACGACGAAGGATAACAGCCCGGTTCCTGTCCTTGCGACCACGCCGAATTTTGGAAGCAAATATTGGTCTTAATGATCGAACCTTCTCGGCAAGGCGGCGTTGGTTCTCCAAATTCTCCATTTCCTAAATAAGCCAGAAAAAAAACATGGTTGGTTGTCTCAAAGTGTCGCAACACAAAATTCTGGTACGGCAAACTAATACTAACCTGGCTGCGGGTGGAGGCGTACTTCACGAGTTCAGCAGCATTAAGGTCACTTTCTGTTTCCAAAATTTTTTGAAGTAGCTCATACACAATGCGGGCACGATCTTTGGCACTGTGAAACACTCCTCCAGAACTGTTGTTATCTTCGAGCTGAAGCACTGAAATTAGAAGAAAGAAAGCAAAACATTATAAAGCCTTCGTCATATTTACTATAGAATAGCAATACATTTAAGTTAAACACATTACGTCTTTTAGCAAGCGCTCGCAGTGTAACAGGCTTTGTCTTAAGCTCTGGATTATCTTCAGCAATGTCCTGGCAGCATACAAATCCTTTGACAACTTGGAAAAAGTCATCGGTCATCTTGTACCTTTCCAAAGCTCCCATTAGGAATGGAGTCACGGTCTGATTCTTGTTATCATGAAACGCTAGCAGAATTCCATCCGATGTTCCCTTGATTTCCTTAAGCCATTCCATGAAGTCCGTCAGGGTTGAGTACTCCGACTTTGTTTTCATAGTCTTCATTGTTTTGACATCCTTCAAGGCACGGTAACGCCTGTAATGTAATGCATGCACATACATATTAACAGATGAACATCATTTTCTTTTGCACACGATTAGTAAGCATTCAAAAAAATTCAAAAAAAAGTATCATTTCTTACCCAAAGCTCGTAAAAATTCTGATTCCAAACGTAATTGAAGCACTTCTGCTGATGTCTCTATGTGGCATCACGTACTGAGAGAACGCCTTGTCAGGAGGACAATACGCTCCAATATGACAAATCTCATCAATGAGCTTCCGTCCTGTCAAATCCAGGGCAATGCATGCAACCTTGTAGTTTTGCCCAGAGGGGGTGGAGGAGGAAATTATCTCTTCAGCAACAGGAGCCATCGTCTTCGCCTAGAGGAACGACAAAAGAAATGTTAGAAACACATTATTCAACATTGGAAATTGATGTCGTGATCCAAGAAACAAAGAAATTCTTACTTTTTAAAATAGTAAACCTTGCTTGGCTATTTTATCACTTTTTTTCTGCTGTAAAATGCGAAATATCAGGCAATTCAACGCAATTATTTTCTCCTTTCTTTCGAAAATAACGGGATCAAAAAAGATTCTAGCTGTCAGCACATCAAACCAACAATTCGAAAGAGATCAAATCCACCCGAGAGCCAGCAACTTACTAGCGACCAAAGATCCTTCGAGAAAGGAAAAGGTCAATGGAAGGCAAACGCAAATCACTGCTCATTATGCACAATTAACGTATGCTAAAAAGCAAAATTTGAGGACTCGCGCGTGTTTTGCATTTCAAAGATAAGCAAGCAGTCCATCATGTTGGTGAGTCGTGTCGTATCATCGTTTGCATTTTTGAACTCTACAGTGCAGTGGGCTGACACATTTTTTCAGCTTCTGTTGCAATTTTCTCCATTCATCAGAAGAGCCAGGGACATGAAGCATGCAGCCATTTTCCTTTTGATGATTTTCCGCTGGACTGTCTGCATTCTGATTTTTGTAGTCCTACAATACAGACAAGGCGCAACAAAGGTCACGGCAAAGGTTACAGAGACGTGATTTTTATTTGCATGCACGAATTAGTGTTGTCTAGAAAAATGCAGCCAAAGTGTATGCAACATGCAATGCGAGTGTTTTGGACCTCCGTGGGTGCCTCTACCTAATTCCATTTACCAGTCTGGTTATAAAGTTGGGTATGATTGGATAGAAAGAAAGATGCTGAAGGAAGACGAACGATGAATCATTGTTGAAGTCAAGGAATCTGACGATTTGCATAATAAGTATAATATGACTTATGATGAGTTGACACTAAAAAAAATAGACGCATAGTAATTATTAATTCATCCTTTATTTGGAATTTTTGTTGTTGAGCTTGATTATTTGACTACTATTATGATTAGATTATCCGGATTCTGTATTTACGTTAATGAACTGTATTAAGGACACTTTCTCCGACCCAATTTGAAATCTCATCTCACCCCATTTTTACAGTCCACTACTACACGTAAACTTGTCAGCCAGTTTTTTTTTCTGTATTAGATGGATTTAAGGTACTTAACCATATGAACTTATATCAACTTGCTTCCAACAAAGGTATTGTGCAAAAATATTTTGCAAAAAGGCGTTTGCTTCTGTTGGTTTTGGGATGAAGGGTGGAGAAAAAAGGGGCGAGTAGAATTTGATAAAAATGACATATTATCAAGAGGGAAAGAGACAACCAAAACCCAACCAAGACACAATACTACTACATGCTCATATATACATAGTAGAACCATTAAAATGTCTAGGTACGATACGATACGGTCCCGATAGTGATGAGTTACACTACACATATACTATGATGATCATGATGATATGATAGGGGAAAGATGATGATGATTAACGAGTTTCACTTCCAGGGCAAAACTATTTTTCACATCATCTGGGTCAAATTTCTCATAAAGGAATAAGGAATCTAAAAATGAGTTTTCCCTTCGACTACAACACAACCCAGACAGAGAACGGGAAAGAAAATACGGAAAAAAGACTTTTTTTCATGGTCATAACATTATCGTATCATTTCTTATATGATTCTTATTCACGCTACTCTTGACACGACCCCTTCTTGTTCTCCATATTGCTTGAGAAGCGGAGAGTCAGTCATCATGCTCCTCATCATCATTGGTTTGGCTCTAGTCTATATCCTTCTCTACGACGATATGATCCCTCTCTTGTATCCCACAAAGGAAAGTAGAAAAAAACTTTTTTACGGAATATTTTTGCAGAATAACAAGGATGATATGAGAAAAATTCCGGTAACAAGAAGACTTGTTTTTTATTTCGCTTAGTACTTCTTCCAGACCCTTCTTCTTTCTCTACCCATCTGCACTTTATGACTTGCCATATGCTTCCCTTTCTTGAAAAAAATGATGAGGGGGTTATGTCATGTTTTGTGCAAAAATATGCATAACCTACTACAATTGTACCATGTTTGCAAAAAATACCATAGTTGACTTCACTTTTTACTTCACTACGCTACAATACCGTAGAACTTTTTACTATAATGTTTTGTAATACTCCTCCAAAAAAAAAGTTGTAGTGTAATAGCCTTGTTTACTTCATCCCATCCATGAGGAGAAAGCTTATGATTTTCAGTGCTCTTCTCTCCTTCATATTATTCTTATTTTTTCCTCCAGTGGAATTTTTGCAAAGCCATATTATATATAATCACAATCAGCTTCACATAAAAGTTGGCGTTCGTCTTAATGTGAGTGCAGCGTGGGGTACAGGAGAGAAAGGTTTTCCCTTTAAGTCCGAAGAAAATTTTTATATGAAACATGTCATCGTATTGGGATGTGCCATAAATCACCCAAGCCAAAGTGAAAGAAAGCGTGGCCATAGTCATGTGAGCCGAGGAGAAAAGGTAGGTGAAATGAAGTGAAGGCAAAAAGGTAAGGAGGTTTTTTCTCATTCCCTCTTCACTCCTTTGGATCACTAAATGTGTAGGCACGACTCCCATTTGAACTGACTGATGCTATATAAATGAAAGAATGGAACATTTTGAAGAAAAAAAGTTAATGGCATATGCAATAACAACACTATAACCATATAATGATCCCTTTTTTGTTGAGGAGAATCTCTACCTATATAGGTACTGATACTATCCTCTCGTTCCGTCATTATAAGTATCATGCATTTTTCTCTTCTGGGGAAAAATACGATGCCCTATCATGTCATCATAAATGATATCTTTTTAAATGTAGGTCGTAAATGCCAAAAAGGTATACACTTTGCTGGTGGATGATGATGATGGTCTGGTAGTATAAAAAGTGATTCTGCTTCTTTCCTTTTTGGATCGGATGAAGGGAAAGGTGCAAGACGAGGTTTTATCGAGAAGGTGCCATTTTTGGTTGCATGAAGTTGTAAACACTTCAGCTTGAGTTTTTGGGATGAAAAATGCTTCTCAGCGTAGCAGTTTTTGTACATAGAAACCTTCAAAGTTAAGAGCCATAAATAATCTTCTGCAATTCAGTAAACTGTTCTAAAAGAAACCATACTAATTAACGGAATGACTAGTCTTTTCAATATTTGGCTAATCCTGGTCGGCTCAGCTAGCCAATGATCTTAACAGGTTTTTTGTGGGGTTACCTGGTCTAACTATTTGTTTGTTTATAGCTTAGATCTATTTGGTTTAAAATTAGCATAAAAGTTAATTCATTCATCCTGGAAAAAAACCAGTAAGCTAAAACTTACTTATTTGAAAAGGTTCTTCCAAACTTTCAAGGCAATATGAAAAGAACAACTTCTTATGATATTCTGCTCCGTCTGCTTCATTCTTTTCGCCAATTGATCCATTCCTACAAACACTCCTTTCATAAATCAAATGGCATTTATTTAAATGAAAGCAGGGAAGGAATAAGAATCAAGCAAACGCTATTCGTGGCTCTTGAGAAACTAAAAAATAATCCTGCTCTGTCTAGGTGAATACTGCCGTGAACATTCTTTCAGGATATAATACACGTTAAATATAAACAAGAATTTGAATGGGATACAGGTTCACTTCTTGAATTTTCCAATATTGGCATCCAAAGACTTAGCTTTTGCTTGGCCCTTCCATCTTTTTATTGACTTGCTTGATATCATATTTATGCTAAATGGAGAAGTCGTTCTCAACACCTTATCATACCCGATGTAGATAGATATGGATGTTATATAATCACATACAGGTACAAATGTAAGCACGATAAAATGTAGAGAAATTTATCCACGATGTGAATATTGCGAATGCAGACTTCTTCTATACTCCCTGAAGACACTACTTTTCGTTACATCCGTGAGTCCCTCATGCTACGATTCTGCAAGTCAACAATGCCTACACTTCATGTTCCCGTTTGAGTTCATGGGAACCGAATTGGACAAGAAAGGTTTTTGAGCTGTGCTTTAGATCTGTTTCCGCATCCGCTTTTCATTGAATGGAGCTTATACAAGTTTTCTTCATCCGCTTCCATTTTACTGAAGGTACATTGAACTCAAAAGGACACTGGGATGAAAATCATTTAAATAATTTCAAAATAAAGTCCAAATTACTTATATTTCATCTCCTCCACAATGCAACAACGGCCATTTGTTTAGTTCAGATGAGAATTGGCTTTGGTATGGCATTGGCAGCCAAGAAAAATTTGCAATGCATATGATATTCAACTCAATAAAGTGAACATGGTACTTACAGAGGGAGGACATGTATTCATCAGTCTCGACTTTTACAATGCTGCCATCCATTATGAATAATTTAAACATACTACAAGTCCAGTCCACAGCTCACAACTTTTTGTTTCTGCGAAATTGACCGGAATCGAATTGCTGTAGTGAAAAAGATACCGAATCTGACTGAACATGTCATGACGAAGCTCACAAGCATTTTATGAAACGTTTTAATGGTTAATACTCATTGAAATGTGTATAACATTCAATTGACATTGAACACTGCTCACAAATAGATATCGATATTGCATTGCAAACCAGTTTTGAAAAAAATCTTCTCAAGTTTCATTACAAATCGGTAATAATACATAATAGAGTTGATACAATGGTTTTTAACTGCATGCACACCAGCATCAGTTGACAAACAGCTACCAAATAGAATTGAAACTCATCATAAAAATTGGGCTTTGAAAGTGAAAGTCATCTATACGTGCATAACACCAGCAGTCAAGTCAAACCAAATTCATAAGAAGATGAAATGGGATAAATGTATATTCAATTCAATAAAGGGTATCATCATATCATATCATAACAACAAATGTATACTCCTATTTCCATTAAATTGAGATTCAAAAGGGGCATTGTGCATAAAATAACGGGAGATACAATAAAATTGAAGCAATTTGAAGAGATAACAAAAGACTGAAATATCTTCTTTACAATTGGGTATCATCCACATCTATCTTGTACACAAAACTACTCAGAAATAAAACTCGACGCAACAATGTTTTCCATTGAATTTCATTTTTATATGTAGACATCTAGCAAACAACATTTTGCTACAAACACCCGTTCCAATTTACATTTTCTGAGAAAAACTCACTCAAAGAAAGCGATTGCTAACACCCGTTGCTTTGAAACTGGTACTCGGATGTCGGCCCATCTGCCTCCTTCTTTGGTCTTGGCACAGAAGAAGAGGAAAATTGGAACATCAAAATTATAAGACGAAAACAAAAAAAAACGTAGCAGATACGAGTAAGAAACAAAGGGAAATAATAAAACATCTCAATAAATATGTAGAAGATGGACCAAACTGACGCGCTCAACGGCTACCAAACCAAACTTCTAACAAAAAAAGAGAATATTATTTGATGTTGTCCTGAACTATATTCTAAAGACATATATGAATGTGTGTGTGTAGCCTGGTGGAATCGTAAAAAACGAATTTCAATCCATTTTCCTTTCTTCCTTTTACATTCATCTGCTTTACAGATATGTATACAGCAATCCACTTCACCATAAAGGAATGGGATGTATAGTAAAGCCAAAAAATTCCGAGAATTTTCTCATTCACTTTTGATATGTATGGATGGATATAATCGTAGTTTCGATGAATTTAATATTTGCCAGAGTTGAACAAAAAAAATACAACCCAACTCAAAAAGTTTCGAAGGAACTGCGACTATATACCACCATTGAACACTGGACTGGGACATGTCTGCATATTTATTCCATTGCATTTCTTTCCAGAGAGGTATAGCTTCTTCGTCTTCCTTACAAACCAAGTCTGGAAACGTGGAGAACAGCAATCAGCATAATAAGGCAAGTGTGCACAAGAGTATATATTCTGATTGAGCGAAATGGCACATGTATAATGGGAAGCAAATGGTGAGAAAACCCTAAAAGAAGGAGTAAGTAGAGCATATAAAGTAGTGAAAAGCGAGGTGGTAGACTTGAGGGAGATGGCAATAAATATGCATAACTACTACATTGGCCTTGTGTATGTCTGGCTTGTTTAAAAAACGGGAAACGCTCAATTGGCTTGCTTTACATAAAAGAATGATGAGCCATGCGATACTTCCTATTTTCTATTGTATTTCTTTCCACAAAACAAAGTGCACTCGTGGATAAGTATGAAGACGTTGTCTCTTCGACAGTTTTCTGGAAAGTCATACAAGATGCTCACGATAAGTGGAAACCTTTATACAGATGGCAAAAAATGCATCTCAGAATTGGCCCTTTTGTTCAATATATACAGGCATTTGAATTTAAGTTATGTATCCGTATTGTTCTCAGCCGCGGCAGCCAGGAAACTTGTATGTATTTATGAAGCCATATATAAGGATAGTAAAGAACAGGAGGAATGAATACTAAGTTAACAATTTCCAGAGACAAATAAAAACTTATTTCCACTCCCACCGTACTACTCCCATGCATTGTATCATTTACTATTATTAGGGTGTACCACCTTACTCCCCAAAAAAGTGAGTAGCCGCAGTTGGAGGAAACCATGTCTGCAACTGACTAGACTAAAGTTTTCAAAAAAAAACTCTTTTTGCCATGCGAGATGATACTCTGCTTATGGACACGAGAAAAAGTGCATTTACTATTCCAATTCCGGTTGTTAGAAAGGCCGATTTTTGCAGACAGAAAATAACTAACTGTGTGTAACTCTTTTTTTTTCTCTTGGAAAACTTTTTTTTCTTTTGTTTTACAACTTTTTGTTCCGAGCTTAAAAACCATCATGTTGTGTGTCGTAGTCGCAGCAGCAGTAGTAGTAGTCTATTCGAAAAAGTTGGATGGAGATTGAACATGAAAACAAGCTGCCCTTTCCTGCGTTGTTCAATTTCGTATGTATTAATGCATACAATTTTCTGGCCATTCAGAAAGCCATTTGGAAACATGGAAATGAGTCCAGGCTGCGGAATGGAGAATGTGTGCAAACTATAAAAAAATAGTAAGGAGGAAAAAAGAAATATGTTGTCGTAATAAATGCTGCCAAGATGAATCTCTTCGTGATTAGCAAATGTAGCCATCAACCATGCATAGCATATTACTGACATATTACTACCATCATTCACGAGAAACTCCTTTTGGCCCGCATTTTAGCCTCATATTGTATTGCATTGCCATTTTTCCCGAAACATTTATAAATCTTGTCCCGGCTGTTGCTGAATAATAAAAGGGTATACATTTCATAGAGAGACAGAGGAAGAACTTCAACCAGAAAAATAATAATAAGTGTGTACTACAAGGAGGAAAACTCTTCATATATTGCCTCTCTAAAAACCAGGGGGTTTTGTTGTAAATAATAATTTTCCCATTTTATTTTACAATCCGTTTATTTATGAGTCCGCATAGGAAAACTGGAACAGAGTATAGTACCATAACACGCAGTGTGTGTGTTTGACTATGGGAAGTTTTCCATTTTTGGAGATTTCCACAGATTTTCCAAGAGAAAGAGCCGAAGACATAACGTGTCTAGTGGATTTTTTGCAAATATGGCACTTATGAAGCTTATACCGATGCATGAACATCATCGTCATGAGTGTTAAGAAAACTGGATTTTTGGTTTGGTCGATGTGCCTGAAAAAAGATGATGATGATGATGATGAGTTCACATGCATATAAGAAAATGGTTGGAATCTCACAGAAGAGGACACCTTGTCCCATTGTACTTACATAGGCAGTGGCAAAAGATATGAAGAAAAGGGCAGGCCAAATACGATTTTTGCTTAGCTCCAGGAATCCCCTATCATTTAGGTTTAAGAAGAGTGTTCCAAAGCGATATCCTTGCCTACATCCACTCCAATTATTATTGTGAATGGATCATATATTTGAGTCGTGAGAAGGAGGAAGGACTAAGGCAAAAAGGCTGTTATATGTGGATAGAAAATATTATCATTTCTCGTTTGAATATTTTCCCTACAATTCCATTCTATTAGAGACATTAGTGGTTTCTGGCAACACAGGAAATGGTGAATGGAGACGAACAGCAGGACACTTTTTAGGCTGCAGAAAGAAAAGAAGAAAAAAACTTTGGGCAAGAATACTTGTATGTGTGTATCTAACATGTATATTGGGCAGGAGCTGGCTGAGGAAGCAAGCAAACTATTTTTTGTCCTTTGCAAGTTTTTCACTGTGGCTATTTCATTCTCTCTAAAGACTTTGACTAGCTGGTTATAGAAGGAGTAGTATGTTGGTTAGACTTTCGTGAGAGACACCCCATTTGAATGTAAATTGGGCACTCATTTCACTAATGACTTCATGATACATTGTAGCCTTCCTTTTTCTTGGACCCAAACTTAAAATACGTAGTCCACACACACCCTCTTTATGCACAGCCCAAAGAGAATAAGACAACCTCAGACGAAGAAACACATTGAAATTTCACATTGAAAAACATGTTTCCTCTCTTCCCAACAATCTGCATGAAAATGAATGAGCGACAAACGTATTTCATACAGAGTCTTCTATTATGCTATACTATACCTAAAAGATTGCCATTCACAATTTACCACTTTATACTGCAAATAAGTTTTTTAGTTGTCCAAATGAATTTTAAAACCAGTAAAAATATAGCAAATGGGAGAATTGCTTTCATTTCAAACCATCTGTCTCTAATTTAATGGTAGAGTGGCTGAGTTCAAAATGGCTTGTTTCAAAAAAATAAAAACTTTCCCTTAGCGTTTCCAATGAAATGAGCCCATTCACATTCTCTCTCTGTTTTTTGGTCGTGTGTGTGTCTGTCTCACAGCCTTGGTTCCAAAAACCCAAACCAAACTCCAAATTCCCATAAAAAAAGTGAATGTAATTAAGCAAAATAAATGTTGTGGGTGTGTATTTTCACTGTTTTCTGCAGATTTATGTAGAGAGTCGAGGCCATGCCATGTGGCGAGAGATGAAATCGATCAAGTGAAGAGAAAATAAAATAAATGTATGCTTGACACTATTTATGCTCATTGGATGTTGGATTTGGGTGGAATCCATTCTATTCTCTCTCTCTCTCACCCATGTAGATATATCCATGACATGAGACTCTTTCCCTTGATTACATTCCCCTACTTGCATGCTGCTTTGTGTAGGTATACTCCACAGAATGTTTGGAACACTCATATATTCTCACCAACTTGGACAAACACACATGGAGAAAGCCTATTTGCTCACCTTTTCTAAATTGCAAAATGAATGAGCTTTTCGAATATCATCACTAGCAAAGAATGGCTTTTGGTGGTTGGAATTGGAGTTGTTGAGGAGAAAGGGCAAAGGCATGCCGTGGTTCATGTTCATTTTGGCATCGTGTCTCGATCAAGACCAACCTATGCTTTGCCTTCAAGAGTTCCTACATATTTTTGGCAGTTCAATTGGATTTAGCTCAAACTCAAACACCGCTTAAGCAAGGGTGAGCTGAATTAATGCAAATCTCCCAATTGAATGAGAGGGAGAAAGGGGAAGAAGATGACTGTGATGATGATGATGATTATTTGGTGAGAATGAATGGCTTTCAATGGAATGGCTGGAATTCCAGAGGTCAAACACGTTAAACTATGTCATTTTGTCAATGACTTTTTTACCAAGTCAAATGTGTTCGTAACTACATACATATAAAGTAATTAGTATTTCAAGAGAATTTCTCCTTCGCTTTGCACAGCAGGTTCAATGGATTGCTACCACCACACATAATCAACACCATGCATATTTTTCATTGACATAATCTACTATCATCCTCTCCACCATTTTTGTCGTGTCTTCAATGTCCACGTTGACAAAAGGGAAGGAGATAATGAAATGAATGAATGGATGACTGTCATCATCATCATCATCAAAATATATTTTTTTGTAATGGTTTTACGTTTTTATTGGGTCCAAGTGAACTCAAGCCCCAGTGCCAACGACAAGGCCGGATAATGATGCGGAAATTCATTCACTTCATCACATCAAACCACCACACTCCACCACCACTAGCTCAAACCACACTGTCATCATTATCATGATCATCAATTCAACAATGATGGTGATGATTTTCCTCCGTGTTCTCTGGCCCTGAAAAATACATGCTTTAGCTCCAAATGGAATGAAAAATAGGAAGACCAGCAAAACACAAAGAAATATCCTATTTTTCTAAAAGTAGTGTTGATGTGGTGGCGTGGTGATCTAAGGACGACGACAATAATAACGGACCCCCAAGGGTCTTTGATCTGCGACGAAGAAAAACTTTTCTTCTTCTTCTTCTTGGCCCAAACTTTTTCTCTGTGAATGTAGAGGAGAAAGCCATCCACTCACTCTCTTTTTTGACAGGAGTTCACCCAAGTGGAATATTATTATCCGTCTTTTCCTCTTGTTCAGAGTTTAGGATCTACAGCGGCAAAATATATATTTTTCTATTTGCTCGCAAGAATTGCATAAAATCCTAATCAATCATGATGAGCTGAGAATAATACGCTACTGAAATGTGAGCCATATAATAGGTAGACTTGCGGTTGGGATGTAGTAGCCCATATTTCCCCAATTCTTTCACCAATCTTTTGAGAAAGTATACTTTTTCTGGTTGGATAACGATGACGCGTGTCACGGTGACAGATACTTTAGGAGACTACACGGGAATGCAAGTTAGACATGGAGTAGAATGCTGATGCGAGATAGAGGTTGTTTGTGAGAAAATCTTGAGAAGGATGATAGGATATGATGAGGGCATAAAAATATATATAATATTTTTTATGCATTTTCCTAAAAGCCATTAGAAGTCATTGCGTACATATTTGCCGTCCTCCTCCACTTCCACGACCGTAAAACGGGAATGTCATCTTCAAACAGACGCTATTTTTCTCAGATGATGCTCCTCTTTCTTTTTATGAGGCATGTAGTAGTAGTACACTTTTTTGCTAAGTAGCAGAGACAAACATGTCGTTAGAAAAGTACACTGATTTCTACCAAAAGGCCAAAATGTGCGTACGGGTCGGTAACAAGAAAGGAAGTAATGTCTTTTAGCAATAATAACCGGAAAAAGATGTGGTTTTGCATTGAGAGAGCCTAAAAAATCCGACGACTGAATGTTCTTTTTTTTGTATAGTCTAGTATGCTCTTTGTAATAATAGCATGAGATGATATGATATCATGTTCATCATCTTTTTTCTTCATCATCATAGTTCACATCTTGCATCCCCTTTTGACTTTAACTCTTGGCTTGCCGCCTGCGACGGACTGAAAGCACTTTACTTCATATCCTCCATATTTTTATAAGAACTTCCTGTGACAATGATGGGAACTATATGTATTGTAAGCAGGTTATAGCATTATATCATCCTGGTCTCGTCGACAGTGGATCTGGATTGGTTTGGTTTGCTAGTCAGTGCGTTTCACAGGGGGGAAAAGATAGATATGTTGGTGCGGTGCAGTCAAGTCAAGAGACCCATTAGCCACTAATGGTCCATATCACTTTTCCTCCTCCGTTTTTTCTTCAATGTCATCGCCGCATCAAACATTCACATATCCGTATAATATCCCTTGTAACGAGCTTGTTGTTCCGTGATATATATTATGCAATGATGCAAGTATGCGATGTGATGCGGCTCTTTCTCGGTTCATTGCTCAATGGTTTGTCGTTCTCGTGTCACCGTTTTTTTGACTGGGACTCCTGGTTCTGGTGCGATAGTGTGATGTTGATGTGATGGCGGTGACTTGACTCCCGATTGGATTTACCATTTTCCCCAATCTCTCCCTCTAGATGCAACTTTTATGTTGTTCAGAATAAAAAAAAGCATTCTCATGAGATGGACAAGGGCAGCAAGCTTTTCTGTTGGTAGGGAATGGAAGGAAATCGGTGCTGGGCTGGAAGACAAGCTTAAATGCCTAAGTGATAATGCAATAGACGTATAGCAAAATGCAAGGAGCAATAAAGCCAAAAGATAGAAATCAATGCCAGAGGATGGGCCTGGCCTGACAGGATTTGCTTTTGGGCACCTAAACGAGCAAGAATAGTTGAGGATGAGTTGATTTTGATTTTATGTCAAGTCAACAGCCAAAAAAGGGGAAAATGGGAAGAAAACTAAACTAAAGAAAACGAAACTACCATAGTAAATACTGGATGGTTGCTGTTTAGTATTGTTATCATCATGGTTGTCAGGTTCGAAGATATAGATGATGTTGTATTTTAAATGGTATCAGATTTTTGACTGAGGCTTCTTCACCGTCACCAAGGTTGACTGCACGAACACACCTCTCCCTCCTTTCTGGAAAGGAGAGCGAGGACGGGAAAGAGAGGGTCAGCTTTAAAACCTTCCTCTTATATGCTGGGTTATACATCACCTAATCCAAACTGTTTCCTTTCTCTATGAAAAAGAATTATACAATGTACGTGTGTAGTTTAGCATCCTTTGTTAAGATGATGTGATGTGTGCATGTGATTGGAAGGGAAGTGTAAAAGAAGTCCAGTGAGCTCCCCTTTCCTTGTTCTTCACCTCCTCCTCCTTCACCATTTCCATCCTTGACTAGTTTTTAAGCTTGATTTTTCCTCTTTGTCCAATTTTTTCCCTCTTTTGTCCAGAGCTTCTACGTTCTTCTTTGGCTCTGACATGTCCTTTTTTCTGTTTCTCCTCATCTTTTTTCTTTTGAGAAACCTCTTCGTCTTCATCATCGTCATCATGATCCCTTTAGCTTTTGCCATCTCAAGAGCTTTACTAAAAACGAATGAAAAAAAAACTTTCTTCTCCATGTCCCCACGCGTCGTACATTATTGTGTGGCGATGGATTTTCCGTTTGTGACGAGAAAGAAAGAGATGTTTATCTTATTGGTTTGTCGCACACTGCACACACGTACATATACACAAAGCAAAAGTGAAGAAGAACAGAAAAACTTTTTCTTCTGTAGATCCTATATATTGCACCCAGGGAAGCAAAGTAAAAGTTGGAAACATAAAAATAGTAGGAGCAATGATGATCATGACTATGACGATGCATTGAAATAATATCCGTACCTATTAAGCCTCCCGTAAAAAGATGGGATATAGATATTGGCTCAACGCTTTTTAAAACTTTGGACAAAATACATTTCCCGAGCTCTCTTTCTCTAGTATCCTTAATGACTATATACAATATCGTTTTCTTCTTGGACTCTATCCACCTATTATTCACTTTGTTAAAGGGGCAAGTTCCGCTGGGAAAAAGGATGAGGAGAGAATCAAGTTTGCGATACAGCTACACAGTGTCAATGGCCAACTACCTAAGAATTTCTTGTATATCCATAAAGTTACACATGTACCTTATCTATTAGGAGAAAGTGTATGTATTTTTATCATAAAAAGTTGGTCTGAATGGGATATATATGGAGGATGCATGGACACATCAGTTCTCGATGATGCTTTCTCCTACTGTGGTTTTTGTGGTTAGACCTTTTTCCTTCTTCATTTGAGGAAGAAAGAGAAATAATTGGGTTCCTGGCGGCACCACACCACCACCACTGAGAAGACCAACCACCTCCACCACCACAAAAAAGGAAGCAAACTGCACTCTCGCGTATCCAATACATGTATATATATATTCATTGGAAAATTGCTAGGATTCATAAAGAAGAAAAAGAAAACTTTTTGCTCTCCTTCTTTCACTTTTATTCCTCCCACTTTGCCCAGCATGTTTTATACAGTGCAGAAAAATACGGAGACAAGAGAGAGAGAGAGAGAATCATTCCTTCTCTTAATAGAAAGAGGAAGTCAGGGGCAGAGATCTCTTCTTCATGATCATCATGTTGTAAAGAGAAAAAAGTGAAAGAAAAACTTTGTGTCTTTCCTTCTTCCAAACTGTATGATAGAAGCTGAAAGTAGAAAACAGACGCATTTTTCAGAGCATCTCATGCACACACGGAAGACGATGAAGAAAGAAAACATAAAATGTGGCTTTTCTGGAATCTGAGAGAAGAATGCAGTGAAGTAACAAAGTTAAAGCTGGGGAAAAGCAGAGGAATAAATATATGGTGCAGTTTGGGTTTGTAGCTGTGATGTAAAGAAATATAATAGGATTGAATTCCAGACACAAAACATAATTTTTCCTATGCATCCTTCTCCGTTCTTGCTGCTTATTGTGCAATATATCATGTACAGAGGAGAAATGAAATTAGAGACGTATTGAACATCTCAGCACACATAAATTGGTAGGTTCTACCCTCAAATTTTCTTATCGCATGACAGCCAACTGGAGAAAAAGTTTCGAAATAGCTTCTGCATTCATTATGTTTTCTTTTCTGGATATTTTTAACGAAGTTGTTGCACCACTGCATCCTTCTTTCTTGCATTTTTCTTGCTTGCTTACAATTTTAATGAGCCCAAAGCAGCAACACGCAATTTGTTTCAGGGAGATCAATAATAGCATTTTAAGCATCTAACTTCATTTTGGTACTATATAGCTTATTTGTCAAACTCTCGAGAAATGTCTTTTCTGATATTCTATTATTGAACCAAACGTTGAAAATAAAAGGTAAAATAATGATTTTTAACAATATTCAATATTAACAAGAATGAAGCATAGGCATGAAAAAAGCAACAGACTTGGCTTAGTCGGACACTCTTTGAGGGCTTTTAGTCATTTGAAATATATTGACAATGCACAGAGCCAACTGTCTTGACCTTTCTTACAAAGTAAAGGGACATCATGCATTGTTGAGAAATTAAGAAACGATATGAACTTTACACAATGTATGAATGATTATTTGAAGCATAACGAAATGTGGAAAAAATAGAAGCAATAAAAGAGTGTACAATAATAACACATGGTCGGAATTTAGAATGCTCCTTCATGCAGAACAATGAAAAGTTTTGAGACACATTTCTTATCACTCGCCGAGCTTTAAGTTGCAGCTAAATTTTTAAGTTCTGTTAAAAAAGGGTCACCTCGAATATGACCCCATGCGGCTAGTTAAACCAAACCATTTATCAATGGGACTTAAGTGGCTGCGATGCTGAAACATTGCAGTACGCATGTGTAGACAGATTAAAAATAAGTTAATCCTTTGAAATCCATAAAAGCACCTTTTTATTTTTCAAGGATGAATGGAAGTTTTATCTAGAATTTGGTTTAGTCTTTCGCTACTGAGGAATTTTAAGGTACCATGAGCAGCAGTGGAGTCAGCATAAAAATGTTGTAAATCCGCTTTACAATAATAAGTTAGGAAAACGAACCATGAGAAAATATTGGATAAAATTAGAAACTCCTCAGCAATTTCCAAAGTATGGGCATATAAAAGGTTGAACTCTCATCCGAGTTGGTCAGTTTAAATTCAGAAGGCGTTAAGACATCAGAGTATAATTTTTCATTCAAGCAACTTCCCCAAACCAAGTAGGAAAATGAAGCTTTACCATTTGGCATCCCTTCTAATGGCTGCGCAAGTCATGTCATCTCATGCCTCAAGGATGGGGTGCACCACCAGCAGGTTGGTCACCTGCACCAGGTAAGGTTCATATTTGTACTTCGCTTTAACATTGTGTCGTTAGTTTCATTTTGAGCATGATTGCAGATCTAACCGTGTTTGTTCCATTTATATTTACAGTAGCGGTTCCAGATGAAGGCATTGTAGTAGCAGCTGCAGAAACCCTCATGGGTACTAACATCTCACTCACAAACACCATGGGGGACATCATTTTTACCACCGCTAATGATGCTTTAGGAGATGCCGCTATCGGTGTTGCAACTAACCTGATTCCTCACACGAATTTGGGTATTTACGCGGGAACAGTTGAAATTGATAATGCAGCAATTGCTGACGCTGGACCTACTATTTTTACTTACTCTAATGGTGCAAATACTGTCATAAACGGCACCAGCCTTTATCACGGCAGCATGTATGCTGTTCCCCATGCCAGTTCAGGTTCCACAGTCGCTAACGTTGTTGCAAGCTCCTGGGTTCAAGCCTCTGACGGAGTTGGTGTCGCCAATACTGGTAGTGGCGGAAGTGGTTGGAAACAAGATGAAGGCGTGAAACAAAATTAACTTGTTATCCTATTTCGAACACATTTAGATATAACTATAACATAGCATTAGTTAAATAGATAAAGCATTCAATGTTGAAAATACATGGAATAGCGTGAGTTAATAATTTGATATCCCTTTCTTGCTGTTTACACTTGATGAAGTATAATAAATGGTGCTATTAAAAGATATTTGATTTCTACAAAACTTTGTCTAATAATTGTCCTCAGTTCTAATTTTGTCATAAAACTTTGCTGGTGGTTGAAAATTTCATAAAAAGATAATAGTACATTCACTGATTAAACATACATAGTCACATAAGACGAATGATGTACCGATAAAAGCAATGGCCCATGGCCCACCAAACGTTTGGTTTGCAAACCAAGTGGAGCTGCATTGGATTTCTCCTGCTACAATAGTTAGTCCAGTTGTCAAACCTCCAACAACAGCCATAATAATGTAGTAAAATATAAATATCCAAAATGCATCGAAATTCGACAAGCTCCCACAATGTAATCAATGTCATTGATACTTGTATTGACTATTAAAATAATTTGACTTGAACACAACTCAGACTCCGAGATTGCTAATGACTATAGCTCCCAATTTTTTCCCATATGAAATATTATGCACCTAAAACAAAAAGTTTTCGTGAAGACTGGACCAACCGGAAGTTGGATATAAGTAGCACAACTGATTTGAATGTAAATATTACTACCACAATCGCTTGGGAATTCAAAATTAAACAAAATGTCTATTCTGCATTAATAAAAAATGCATCTGCATTCTGCATAAAAATGCAGGCTACGTCACCAGATCCAAATGCTTATAATTCATTTCTGTATAAAAATGATACTCCTGTCTATGGCTGTTTAAAATAAAAATTGGAACTTCAAAACAACAAAAATTTAAGACGCAACATGGATATTTAGTAACATTGTCCATAAGTGGATTAAATCGTGACAAATAGGCAATGAGTTACCTAACTTGTATAAAGCATAAGAATTCTCTTTAATTTCCGTATCAGAGCCACTTTTGATCAATATAACACAACGCAATACAATCAAACAACAATTTTTTCTCATCCAAACTCACTGTACGTACATGGCATAATTGTAACGAAATTGTAATTAAATAAAGTCATATACAAAGAGGAGAAAATAAAAACAATCAGTAATAATATTCATTATTATATTCCTTCAAAATAAATGCTTTTTTATGTTGCTTTATTTCGTGCTTCCAATTCCAATCCAGACTATTGTGAATGCTTGGCTCTTAACATTTGGAAATGCTATATAAAGTTTGTTACAATAAATGAAGGCATTGGTTTCGTGTATTACACTTATAAATACTTGTTTGTTAAACATTTGTTCAATTCTAGAAACATCCTTTTTAATTCCCCTCTCCTAAGCTTTAAGAGCGAGTAGACTTATGATTCGAGCTGTTTTTGGGACGATATCCAGTGACTCGTAACTTTAAAAAGGTGAAGCAAGGAAATTAATAAGATACAAAAATAACTAGAAAGGTGTCGGTGATACAAACATCGACCTTTTTAAGGCTTTGGCTTAGCTCGGTCGCCACCCCCCATGAGGATCAGCCTAAAAATGGACTATTAACCGGTCAAAAATTGTAAAACGAATTGGTCAAGAATACGCGAGACTTATAACTTAAGCCTTATGTTGAAACAATGTGCCAGCTACACGTTTCAGGGTTAGGGTATCTGGTACCTCATCCTCACCACTCTCTGTAAAAATTTGGAGATATAAAAAGGAAACGAACCAAGCTACTATATCATAGTTGTTCTCTTGTAACTAAACAGTAAGCATTATTGCTCAAGTAGTTGCTGTCCAACACTCAAATTTTCTTTTGATTTCTAAAACAAGTCATTTCATCCATCAAAATGAAGTACACAGTCTCCCTAAGCGTAGCCTCCATTTTCGTCTCACTTTGCTCCGTGTATGGATTTCCATCCGAGATTGATGAGCCAGGCAAGATGTCAACGGGCTGGGGCAGTGGAAGCGGTTGGGGTAAGTTATAATTTTTTTTATATTTGAATAGAAAATCATATCAAAATCACCTGACATTCTTAAGATTTGTGCGTCATTGTAACCTTAACTTTTATTGTTTTCCTCAGTGGCACCAACTAACGGGACATCGATAGCATCTGGCGAAACGCTAATCGTCACAGGTTTCGAAAGTCATATGAATACCACGGACCACACGGGCATAGGCTTGAGCTCAGACGACGGAACTTTAGCAGCCAACAACACCATGGCTAATCACTTATACGGAGATTTATATACAGGCGCCACAGCTGTAAATTTTATTGGGGCTTTAGCTGGTGCAAATTATACTGAGTTGGAGGGCACATCCGACAATTTCTCTCAGACAGTTGCCACCGCTTCTGATTTTGATAACGCTACCTATAGCGCGAATCCCTACAACAATGCTAGCATGCAGGCTGGATCTTTTATTGGAAGTAACTATGCTATAGTCACAAATGGGACAAACATGAACGGTGGTGGTGGTGGCTGGGGATCTGGTGGTAGCGGATGGAGAAAGGTGGAACCCATAAAACTATACTAAATTTGTAGCCAGAAATGGTAACCGCACTTTTTAAATTATGACGCTCACACACATTAGTAAAATTATTTAATTGTTAAGATTGGTAGCCGAAATAAAGCTGTATTGTTGTTTACACATATGTCTTTTTGATAAACATACCATTTTATGCATGTATACCAAAATACTGAATTTTATCAAACTAACTTGTCATTTTACAGCACAATCACTCAATATCACAGTGTGCATTGCATAAATAAACAATTGATTCTTAAATTGCATATACAATAATTCACAAATTTGTCATTCCATACAATTTTGACTGACTTAACTCTGAGAAAGTCTGTAATCTCATTCAAATATATTTAGCGTCATCATCAGAACATGAAAAGAAATATTTTTATTAAAAGTATCATACATACAAATGAGTTAAAAGATCTCATGAAAATCCCAACTCTTACTTTTCTCCTTACTCTCCCATGCCTCTGGGTAAAGAACTCCAAGAAAATATCTGGGATCGTTTGGAGTAGCAAACAAAATGCATCATTTTCTCATGTGCATAAATATCATCATCAGATGATGATATGATGATGACGACCATGCATGATGATTATACTACTTCCAGTTTTCTCTCAAAAGTTGACTGCTCCTCCAACTCCAGTAAACTATCTTCTTATTCATGGCCAACGATGCAAAACATGTAAATATATTTTCTTATGAATGAATGAATGAAGAAAGAGGAGGGTTGTGATGATGAACGGAGCCAAAGATAAGATCTGTTTTCTTCTTCCAGTCCTTTGTAGTTGTACATGTTCCAAAAAAGTGGAGTGGTTATTGCTGAATAGAAATAAAAATGAGTGTGTGGATACTTATTCGCGGAAAGATGAGGTATGAGCAGGCAAGTCCGCCACTTGTTCTATAAATGAGGATATGAATATACACTTTGAGAGGAGGATAAGAGGACTTGGCTCATGTAATACATCATAAAGGACACAAGAGCAAAGTGACACTTTGCTGAAAACACGGAAAAAGACTTGACTCCTTCTTCGTATGTCTGTTGTGCATAATGCTCCTTCTTTGGCCAACCCTGCCTACGCTATCTCACTTCTTGCTCATCTTGTTCTTCTTCCACGAAAAAATGTTGAATGTATGAGTTGGCTGAGTGAATATGGCGGAGAAGAGAGAGCAGCCAGAAAAAAGACGAACAAGAGAAGAAATAGGTTTTTTCTTTCTCTCGTCTCCCTCTCGTAATTTATTACCGTAATTAACAAGGAGGAAAATTATCCTTCATGTTCAAAAACGTATCGCCCCAGAAGACTGCCTACCATGACTGCATTGCATAGCTCCTCTCACGTTATTACTATAGCTCTATAAGATATGTTCATAATATTTGGTTGTAAAGCTCCAAGCCAAAAGTTTTAGTCGTTTTCGTTTCCCTTATAAAGATCAAGAGTGCGTGCGTATACGGGAGAAACTCTTCGAAAGACTTGTATATGAATGTCCTTAATTTCATGAATGTGATTTTCCTTCTGGATCTCATCTTATTAAGAACCATGTTATGCAATACCAGATAGAAAAAGAAGTCCTGGTAGCAGCATACATAAGTACGGACGGTTCTTCTTATTCTCTGTGATCTTCTCTGGGAACGGGACAAAAGCTTGCACATTCTTTCTCTTGGCTTCTCATTTTGCTCCTCTTGTGTGTACCGCTCCTTTCTCCACTTTCACTTTTGCTGATGTAATCATATCGCAAAATAATAGCGTGGCATGTTATCCCCCCAAATAAGATGTTATCATGATCAGTGATGAAATACCAATGACCGTCTACATATACTCCACACTCTTCAACCACGACACGGAACACAGTTAGAACAAGCCTTAGCGTTTGAGTAAAAGCATATTTAGGCCCTTGTAATTATACAAGAACGTAGAAAACTAAATGGGACGGATAAAAACGAGGTATTTTTCCATAAATATATTCGCGTTCTGTTTTTGCTCAGCCATGAAGTTATTAAGTAGCATAATCAAAATGATAATTTTGCACTGAAGCCACCACGCAGATGATAGAAAAGCAATCTAAGAATGCCAAAGTACTCACAAAGATCTTGCGTAAATGTGTAGCCAAACTGCCATCACCACACCACCATCTTATGTGGTTGTTGGAAAGAAAGTCGGAAAAGAAAATGAGCATTTTCTCAAGTTCTCTCATATTACACACACTTTCCCCAGAAAGCAGATCATTTTACATGCTTATGCTCGGATAATGCTGACTAAACGGTTATTTTGAGTGTGAAGATGAAAATACACATAATATTATTAAAGAATTTAATGTACTTGTATCGCATCAAAGCAAGGACAAAAATGTGCATGTGTAATAATGACGGGAAGAAACATCCCTATCTGCATAATGTTTGTTGACTGGAGTAAAGTAACTGGAACAAAAAGATAACACGCATAAAAGGAGCTGCTGCTAGCAGCCGAGAATTGAGCAAAAACTTTGGACATTTTTTTGCAAAAATTAAGGACCATCCTTAGTGAAACATACAAGGCGTTCTTGGTATGTACTACAATTTGTTCCTTGCATAAAGTCATCACTCTCCTTTTTTATTCGTTTTTCATGTGATTTTTTAAAGTAAAAAAAATTGTGAAATGTAAACCTCCACATGTACAATTCAGCTGAAAGAAACGTATTAAAAAAGTAACGTGTCATAATCCACAACTTTATCTGCTCATAAATCGGATGTTGCTCTCTTTAAAGAGTTTCAACCAGAAGGAAAAAAATATATCATGTTCTGCTTCCATATAATTATGTAGTAGTGCGGTAAGAAAGGACTAAATTTTTTGTCCTAAAGTCTACATCTACGGTGGTTTGGACGTACTCTTTTTTGTGCCATTTTCCTAATTTTTTGTGCACTCTTCATTGTTTTTCCTTAGCTTGTCTCATACATACATATATACATTCATGGGGATAGGTAGTCGCTAGTTGTGTCGTAATCGTAATGTTTATGCGTGAAGACGTGGACGCTACATTGAACACTGGGAATAAGGAAGCAAAGGATCATAAATGCTTGTCGTATTTGTTACAGTTTGTGAGCATCATCATCCTCGTCGTCGTCATTTTCTTCACGGTACACAACCAAAACCAACATAACATCAGGACACCCAGCTATATCATTACTTTTGACTGGGAGAAAGGAGCAGTAGCTACTAAAACCAGTGGGTTGGTGTGGTTCTATTTGTATACTACCATGCTTCATAACAAGTACCTTGAATAAAAATGAAAACAAGAGTTATTCTTTCTTCCGTGTGATGATGATGATACTTAAAACCATTTTTACTCTTGTGCTAATGAGTTTGTGATAAAAATGGAGGAAGACAAGACGGAAATTTATATTCCTTTGCCATGCTATTCCAACCCAACGATAAGCAGCAGCTACCTAAACACCACGCGATAACCAAGGTGCTTTTAATGGTGTAAATGGGAGTAATCATCTTTTTTTCCACAACACAAGAAACAAAAGCAAACAACCTCTTTCTCGTTCTGGTTTAAAAGCTTTAAATAACTTTGGCATTCTTCTCTAAATCATGTCAATGGTAAACTGGGCTACTGCAAAAATACTTTCTCTTTTTTTTGCAAAGAAAGTACCATAAAGTGTGAGTCTGTTTTGGGAAGAGATAGTGTGACATGATGTGATGTGATGGGATCATGATATGAACAACTCACTCAATAGTACACAATGGACAAGCAAATTGTAGTTGGAGAGCTTGTACCATCCTGTTCTGGATGTGACCCATGGCCCTACCCAAACTTAAGTGTGGATAATCAAGATGGTAAAAGAAAGTTTCTTCTTGTGTTCCGCTGAGATATTTATCTACTATTTTTCCTCTGCACTTTGCACAAAATTGGAACTCTTTGAGAGAGAGGAACTATACAACTACACCACCAGGAAAAAAGTAGTGAAAGAGGAGGAAAGACATTGAGAAAGTGTGTGAGTGTCTCTGACTTAATCTTCATCATCAGGTTCGATTATCCCTCTTTGGCATACATATACACACAGTCTAAGTATATCCGAGTTGAGTAGGGAGAATCCAGTGGATTTCTTGTTAAATAGTTGGACCAACAGAGAATGGATGGGTAATAAACGGCTGTTGTGAACTTTCTTTCTCTCTCTTTTTTGTATCCGTTTCCAGTATTTGGAGCGGATATTGAAGTTGATGCCATTTACTAGTGGGGTAAACAACAGCATGCCAGTTGCCACTAGAGCTCCACTCACTCCTCCGCCTTCTTTGGTTTTGCTATGCTCGATCCTCTCTCTCTCAAATTGCTCTCGTTTATAGTGCATTGCAGTACTTTCTCTCCCTGTTTTACTCTACTTCCTCTCCTATTTATATTATTTGTTTTACGAGCTAGTCAAGTCAGTATCAATGACACGGGCCTTGAGTATCCTGACAAAGGAAAATAGTCCTTGAACAAAAACCAACCAACAACATAACACATACGATACACACACAAGTAGAGTAGTCGCAGAGAAAAAAAAGAAACATTTAACTGATTGATTGATGGATCTTTGGAAACATGGACGATTTTTCACATCTTCTCTTTCGCCCTTCACTTCCCCCCATATTTTCTCAGGTACACAATTTTTTAACGACATTCAACGTTGCTAACTTGTGAGAAAACAAACACAATACCTCCAAAATATAGAGGAAGGAATAAGCATGTCGAGAGAAAGTAGAACACAATTATTCATGCTGTAAGTAGGTACTCTGAAACAGAAAAATGTAGCTTGTTCCAACATTGTTGTTGTTTGCAAAGGTAGAAAACTGAGAGCTTCTTTGTTTCTCTCCGTTTAAACTGTGATTGATTTCTCCAGATATGTTTAAAATGTGTCAGAAACAAACTTAAAATGACAGGGATGGGAGAAACAGTATAAAAAAGAACAAAAAGCGAAACAGTGAAAGGAGCTTGTCCAGATGTAGACAGAAGGACTGAAAAAGTGGGCTGAGTTGAGTGGGGAATCAATATGGATTTAAAGTGCAGACGTCAAATGAGTTATGGTGTTTCCATCTGTCCTCTGCAGATCTCTTTGGGAAAAATATAAATAATGCTATCTGTACAGCACAGATTGATACACATGAGCAAATAGACAGAAGGTATTTGGAATAAATGGAATATTTTTATAAACAAAACCAGCTAAAAGTTTCTTTTAGTTGTGTTGTATGAATGACGATGATTTTCCAGTGGGTTAGGCGATTTGCAAAAAAAAATTGCAAGATATGTTTGCTTCTTAACAGAAGCTGACTTTTTTTAGTATTTCCATAATATTTTGGAGGAAATTGGATCCGTAAGTTTTTATTCAACTTATTTGGTAAACTGCCTAAAAAATTTGGCATCATGCGATGATACTGCTTTGATATGTCTTGTTGCATAACATTTGAATACGAATACGTAACACTTTTTTATTTTATCTTGAGAAAGAAAAGTGAATAGGTAGAGCGTATAAGGTATATGCAAATAATATTTTTGTTGGCTTTTACGTGTACATAGGGGGATAGCCCATCATCTCTGTTTGCAAGCAATTTGTCCTTGAACCAAGCGGGATTATACCTCTGTACGTTCACTACCGATATTTCATCACATCACAGCGGAAATTTTTGTCTGGGACAGGCTCAGAAATGGTGAGCTGTACAAGAATTATGAAGGTTCTTTCACTTTTCTTTCAATCTCAATCCCATTTCTATTCATATTATATTTACTCAACAAATGTTGTTTTGACCCATTTTCATTTAGCTCCTTGTGAGTCGAATGTGAAAGCTACTTTGTGTTTGCTTTATACATATTGCTATTTTTTTATTTGCTCCTGTACAACAGAATTTTACGGCTGAGGCAATATTAATTCTTTTGAATTCAAATAAATTCATGGTAGCCATTGCAATGGAAATGTTACGTGGAACGTAAAAGCAAGAGTTGGTCAAGGAATGCGAACTACAATATAAGGTCTAAAATTTTCATGCTTTCCTGTGATGTCAACCTGCGTAGCATTATTCAGCTCTGGAGTTGAGAGTTATGAAATAATACATAATATTCCAACAAGAATATTGGTTTTCCATTCTCCAAATAATTTAATATAGTAAATTTTTGCGAAGTAGAGTAAAGAATCTCCGCTTTCTTCACATGAGATGGTAGACAAAGTACGTGTTCGTAAAAACTAATGCGAATGAAGGTCGTAGTATATGAGTATTTTTCTTTTGATGATTTAGTGTACAAAAACAAGTATTCGTCTCAACTCTGCATTACTATTATAGCAAGAATACAATTAAAATCATTTTCAGACTGGATACAAAGTGGAACAGGTATAACTTTCTCTCTTCGACCTTGATCCAGGCACATGACTTTCCTTCTGTTTTTGCTGTGGAAGGAAGGAACGGTAGAAGGCATGGTAAAATTGACGGCTGACTGAGCACACAGAGGCGAAATATATTCTTTAAAACGATGCATATCATTTCATACATTTCACTGCATTTTGCTGGATTTGACAAGCTGTAAAATGAGCAATGACGTTTGTTATTTTCAAGATTTAATACCGTGTCAAAACAGTGCTTGTTGATAGAGAAAACTAACCTAGCTTTTTTCCAAAGGGAAAGCAACCTTGATCAAATTCTAGTCACAAACACATATGTACAGCTTTGTACAGCCATGAAAGTTAGTTTTATAAGAAGACCAGAGTTGTTTGTTTTTGAAAACTTGCCCACTTTTGAAAGCTAACTTTCACCCGTGTTGTTTTTCAAAAGGCTTCCGAAGCCAATAAATATAAAAGTAATTTTGACTTTGAAAGCTATGAGCTAATTTCTGTTATATTTTCAATAGCAAATGCCAAGGAGAATATTCTCGAAATATTGAGAACCACGTACTTTAATTCCGTCATCCAAGTACAATTAAAGTATACAAAATGGTTCCCAAGAATGGCTGATCCATTCGATAGGGTTTCCTATACCTTTTCATCTTTCCGCAGTAGTTCTCCTTTAATGCATAGATGAAGTTGTTGGGAAGCTTTCAACAATCAGTGTTGCTTTGGTACAAAGGTGTAAAGTAACTTCCAGTTTTCCTAGAAAGGTTTAGGCACCAAAATCTTTAGAGATCCTTTCATTCAACCACCTAATATGTATTTCTAGGAAAACAACATAATTCTATTTTACGCTCTCGCTCCAATTTCCCATGATTTTCTCTCTCCCTTAAAAGCATGCTTGAGCAACAATATTATTCATTAAAGCATTATTAATGTACGGTACTTGTAGTGCGTTAGTATTTCTTGTAAGCAATCAAGCATGTCATTTATAAGGAAATATGTTGTTACTCTACTCTAATCTAAATGAGTTTATTTGAAAAATAATTAAATTTGCATGAGAATTCAATACATCTATCCATTGTTTTATTACAAAATTTCTCAGATCAGTTTTCCATTGGCAGGGAGTTGGCATCACCGACCTACATTGCGGAACTGCCATTCAAGATACATAACCGTGATGAATAATTTTGGAGCTACACACACTAAAACAAACTAGTCAAGTAAAATTCCCATTTTATTGTGAAAAAGAACAAGAGACTCGTTCATATTTATTCATTACAATGTTCCTCTCCTCCTTATTTTACATTGGTATTGCAACGGGAAAAAACGAGTAAGAAGAGATAAATTTGCACATAGATATGAACATAAAAAGAGAACAATAGGAGAAACTCCATTTTTCTCCTAGAAGTCTCATAAGGAACGAGGTGGACACGGCACGAGAAGGGATAAGGTTTTCCCCGAAAAAGAGATATTTTCCTTTGACTTTTTACGTATGTACATGTTCTTTACGATTGTTCCAAGTGGCAGTGTTATTGCAAGTTGCAACATTTGACGAGGATGATGAGTACCGTTCCAGCACGCCACGCCATACCACATGCTGCTATGGCCCTAAACTGCTGACTGAACCAAGTGGAATGTTCACTTAAAAGTAGCTCCTAGCTGTTTCTCCAGTAGTATGACTACTGAAAAAATTCCAAATCCAAAGAATTTTTTCCTTTATTTTACTTCTCATTCAGATACGTACTTACATTTATATGTAGAATGCGAGAAAGAGAAAAAATTTACGCAGAGGTATATAGTAATGCACATATATATTGGAAGGAAGCGCATGTTCCATCACACGAAACGAAACTTATTTTTTTGTTCCATTCCGTTTCCTCTCTCTCACTCTCTCTGTTCCATCAACAGCCCAGAATGAAAGTTTTTTAAGGGGTAGCGAGACTCACTCCCAGCAAAGGGAAGGCAAAAGAACTTGCTTGGCTATGCTACTTCTCCTTTGCTACCACACATTTTATATAGCAAATGCACTTGTTTAACTCTAGCTTCTCGTTCCCTTTTGTGTAGTAGCTGGCATTCTTACAGCTTAACTTTCCAGGCTCTATGTGAGCATATTATATGCTTTTCCCCACACATCCCAATCTGAGCTGGAGGGAGAGAGCAGATATTGTGTGTATGATATACACATTCATCCTTACATAATGCACGTACGACCTTAGCCTGCTGGTCTGGATCGTTCCTAGTTTTATATTCCTTTGCCTTGGCCGTGTAGAGCTTGAGCTGCTGTCGGAGTTTTTCCCTAAACTCTCTTTCCAAATTGCCCCTGCTCGTCAGTCAACTTGCATTTGTCCAGGCAGCGAGTCGCATGCTAGCGGATGCTCTCACTCGTCAAGATTATTTCACCTTTGTTCTCCATTGCCATCATCATCACATTTCAGACGAGTATAACGTTACATCAAATTCTATTGTGTGATACTTATATCACATCTCTTTTATTCTTCCTGGTAGCAACCCACGTGTTGTTTGTTGTGGTTGTTGCAAAATATGAGGACATTTTGCAATAATTCGAACCCCTTGTTTTGGTGATGTCGTAAAAATCCAGAGATTATTTAATAAAACAGTAGCCCAAGGAGAGAAGTTTTGTTGGTAGAACAGAATGTTGGGTCTCAAAGTGTAATAGTATTTTGTTCTCATGTCAAAAGTCAAGTGTGCATTGCTCAACAGCACATTCTCAAAGGAGACAAAAAGTTTTGAAAGTGTGAGCTTATTGCTCAAGTAAAAATACAAAAGACAATATAACATCCCATCACGTCAAGTCAAAAGACAGGAGAAAAGTGGAACAAAACACCAAGAATTTTGTACAAAAATAGACACCTGCTTAAGAGCAGGAGACAGTCAACAACATTTGATTGTTGTTTTACCTTTCTCCGGCAAGAACTTGCATCGTTAGACACTTTCTCTTTTCTCCGTTATTTCTACATTTTTTTTGTGCATTCAAGTTGTCAACCGGGTGACTTTGGGAAAACGTGATTTTTGCAATCTGCATCAACATCGCCATCATCATCATTTCAAGTTGGAAGTCGCAACTCAAGGAAGTCCATGTCGTCTTGTTGCTCGCATCTATCTCCCCATTTTTCCATCTTGTTCGTATCTTTGATTGTGTAAAGGGAAGTATAAATTTCACACGAGGACATGCATAAGTGTCCTTTGAACAACGTGTTGATTGCCTCTCCATTTACCCAAGACAGCCGTTAAAAAAAGAGATAGAAAGTGAGAAACAACTATAAAAACAGCTCCGTTTTCTATCTCTCCTTCTTTTCCCAATTGTTTGTGTTGTTGTTGTTTGGTGCTCCTCCACTTCCAGTGAAAAAGAAAGGGCGAGAGAGAGAATACATAACAGATTTTATTCTTAAGCTTTAAAAAAAGAAGTGAGAGTGAGGTAGCATAGGAGCAGGAGCGCTACACAAAAGCCAAAGTGTTTTTTTCACTCTCTCATTCATTCTGCTTCTCTTTTCTTTCTTTTGCTAGGAGTATCGTATCAAGAAGCTAGCAGGCCCGGTACAAGAGACAATTTCAATATTTTTTCTGACACAAATGTGAGGGAATGACAATGGGGAATTGGCAAGAAAGGCAATATTGAGACGCATTAAGGCGGTATTGTGTGTCCCTTAATGGCGTGAGAATTCCTCTAACATAAAAAATTCTCTCTTCTTCCTTCTCATCTCATCTCATCCTTTCACAATTGTCTGTTTCAAGTGCAGTGCAAAACATTTATATAGACACATTGTAACACTGTCAGTGAGCCAACTTTAAGGTCTTAGTCAAAAGTAATAGTTAATAGTGGGATTGCATTGCATTCCGTTGCAAAAAAACATTTCAAAAATGTGTATCGACACATAAAACTTATGAAGTTGTGGATTGCCCAATAGTCTCACCATTATTTTCCGATTGTGGAGCATCAAACCACCGGAAAAAATCCTTGGAAAGAATAATATCGTGTGCAAAACTAAGCTGTATGTTATTCTACCCATTTTATTTTCCTATGCCTTTTGCTCTTGGAAATGGATTGCAAAAAGTGAGCAAAGACGATTAAAGTTTTTTTCCTCTCATGCGTATTACAAAACTCAACGCAGAAGAAGTCGTGGTGTTTATTGCCATTACACTTTATTATTTGTGACAGTTTTAGGGAGCATTCTTTTGTACAAGACGACTTGTCTTCTGCAACAGCAGCAGCAGCCTTTAGCTCACAACTAGCAGTTTGATCCTCTGGGGTACATCATGTACAATACGGTGAATTTTATTTTTTGGGGATTTCGATGTAAAAACGCTTTTATAACGGTTTTATAAAAAAAATACACAAGCTTCTTTCCCAAAACGTACTATTATATTGCGACTGAAGCAAGAACAACATTCATTCTTTTGGTTTTTTTATTCTGTGTAACATTACATACTACATACTCTTGTTCAATGTGGTTTGAGTGTGGTTTTTATTATTTTTTGGTACATAAAAAGTGAAAAGGTTGGAAAAAATGTTGTCACACATGTGGATCCGATTCTCGCGACATTCTTTCAGTTGTGGAAATAAATAGTGGTATACAGTGCGGAGAAGAAAAAGGAACACAATTCAACTTGAGAGGTTAATGACAGGTAAGAATGAAGATGGAGTTGAAATGACTTTTTATCCTTTTTATGTCAGCAAGAAAGAGAAAAACGGGGTGTTTCACCTTGCTTCAAACTCTCATTCTCGCCATATGGCTCCCATTGAAAAAAATTACATGATCATCATGATCCTTACAAATATTTCTGCTTCAAACCAACTTTTTTGAGTCTTGTATGTGTGGGAGGATGGTTAAAACAAGAGTAGATGGTTGAAAGTCATATTTTTCTTCCAGCCAATTCTTATCATGTCCAAGCAATTGACTTGTGCGGAAACTGCATCAAAAATTTACTTTCTTCCTCCAAGGAAAAGACTATTTTCCTCTTTTTGTCAGAGAGAGAGAGGATAGATGCGTATCTTTTCAAATTGAACAAGTGTAGATAGGAAAGAGCTCCCGAGAGTAGGATGGTATTGGGTACAAACTACAAAAGAAACTTTTTTCTTAAAGTTCCTCCAGTTGATCCTATTTCTTGTTCTTTAAGTCATGGTCATAGTCATGATCACATGTGTGTTGAGCTAGGATTTTATAGATATCCCTTGTTCTTGAAAAAAACTACTGATCTATTCCACCGAGAAACGGAAGGGAGAGCTGGAGACATGGCTGTCCTTGACTGATAGCATCATACATATTATATATCTATTTTTGTATTGCTTTTGTAACTGCAACCAATTTCCCTTTTCTGACCGATATAATCAAGACGAGGAATGCATCGCGGCAAATGTATACATTTTTGTAAGACACGCATTAGATGAGCGTCATCATCCTCCAATCCTCCTTCTCGTCGTCATATGTGTCGATGAAGTGAAGAAAGAAGTCTGAGAGAATCAAGTGAATCAACCATAAAATAAAATAAAATAACGATCAAGAAAAAAAGAGAGGAAAAACGATTTATTCCGAAACCCGATTCTTACCGACCCAGTTTTATTTCTAATGATCTTTTCTCTTTTTTACTTGCACAACTCACTCACTCGCCCTCCCTCACTTTCTCTATCTGGCTGTATCTGTGTTAGTTATCCTTTATCCATATGATATCATCCTCTTTCTCTCGCTTTCTTCCTCATGCACGAAGACTCAGACAGAACAGAACTAGCCTGGTCTGGTCTTCTGGGTGAAAGCAAAAGTATTTTCTTTTTCTTTGAATACCTCTTATCTTTTCCACGCTATGTACGTACACTCACTCACTTAATATAACTTTCTTTGGCCGAGAGAACATGAGGATAGGAGAAGAAAAGAAAAAGAATAAAAAACTCTGAAATGTCCGTACGAATTCTTTCATGGGAGATCAACCGAGAGGCTTCTTTGGTTGTGGCATGACTCTCCTTCACTTACTTACTTACAATGAATGAAAGAAAATGAATGAAATGAGAGTGTGTAGCTTTGGTCCTTCGAAAATTTTGCGAATGGGCTTGCTCTCGGGGAGAAGAGGAACTGGGGCATAAGTAGCAAAAATAACGTTTTCTTTGACGCAGAATGTAACTCCGTTTTCTAAGTCCTTACGTAACCGTGCTTCAGTTCACTCTCTTCATCAGCCTACGCGTCGCTCCTGGCAATTTTTTTAAAGGTTAAGTTGAACTCGGTGAATGAAGATATGACCCACAGACATGGACCAACTTTACCTCTCATCTTTTTTCAAGGCTTTAGTCTGCTTACGGAAATAGCATGTTTTGCTTTTATGTGCTTTATTCGGTATAGAAAATTCGCAATAGTATTAATCTCTTTTCCTAGAGCTATGTATACCTAAATCATATGCACCTGAAAGATTAACATATTATTCCTTCATTTTTCCAAAGAAGATTAACCTGGCTAGACAAATATTTAAATAGTTTTGATCATCCATTCAGCTCATCAGATTCCTAGACAAGTTAAAAACTACCTCACAAATTGTGTGAGAGAATGAAGCTGAATTTTACGAAACATCACCATCATCCTGATCTTGAAAGGGAATGCTTGTTTGCTGCAACGCATCACATGCATTTTTCACCAAACTCATCTGCTAATTCGGTGTGATGTAGTTTACGTGTCTTTTGGCAACGCTTTCTCTCACCCTCTTCCGAGATTCTGCTCATCCCCGAGGCATTTAATAATTTAAACCATCAACCGTCTGTCTGGAATCTTTGATCGCTCAAAGAATAAAAACAGGGTCTGTGGTGCATTTCGAATGCGGATGTCTCTAGTTTCCGTCTGGGTCTGAGAGAGTGTAAATGTGATTTGAGTAGAGTGGATGCTCTTACCTACATTAGCTCTTCCGCATGCACATCCTTCTATTTTCCTCATCGAATGGGACTCAAGAGTGCTCTCAACTTGGAAGCAACACAACAGCAGCAGTGCAACAGTTATTTAGAGTGTATACTCTGTAGTTATCGCTCCCTTAATTGAATTAAACAATCCACTTATGCCTTGAATACTAACAGTTTTTTTGCATGACCTCGAAAATCTTGTTCACAAATGCGAGTTTCCTGTGTGTTTTTACAAAGAACTACTCAACACAGAAAGGATAACATTATCAATGTTCCAAATCTTACTTTAATTGTTTAGTTTCCAAGAATTTTGGGAATAATAATTGACAGTCATTCCAACATGACTTTAAAAACATTTTAGAGCAAAAATACATGCATATTTATAAGTCTAGCGATGAGAATCAATATGATTATTGGCCACCTGCTGGTATTTTGCTGTTTTCATAGTACACATATCATATAAATAAAGAGTTAATCGAAGCCAGCCACTCGTGAACGGCTGTCCTCGGGCCACTTTCCTTTTGCTATGTGAGTCGATTAAGTATTATACACAAAAGGTCAAATGGCTGCTCAGTAACAGTCGGAAGCGGAAAGAATACTCTTCAATCTAGATTAAAGTTGTGTCTTTTCTTTGTCAGCCGTATTCGCTTTCATCCATGTGATCGACGAGTGATAGGAGATACAATTACCTTGAAGATAAGATCACATGAGCACATATTGACTGACTGGAAATAATGTTTGCAAAACAAAAGCGAAACATTATATTCCACTACAAGACTTTTCTCTTTTAGACGTTTTTTTTCTCGGCGCGTGTAGTTTTGATCAATAAATTTATATATAGTTCCCTAGTTTAGACTTATTCCCATTGCTCCCCAGACCCGAAGGGAATAGGAGACGTACCTAATTGTAATTTCTTTAGGGAGAAGCTTGTTAAAGACTTCTAAAATAGCAGAGTAATCTCATAACTTGTGAAAGGGAATTCGTACATTGACTTTGCTCCAGTATTTCAAGCGAAATCATGCTCAAAACAGAGATTTTAAGCTGAAAGCAGTCAAATTGGAACAAAAGTAGCTCATCAACAGCTGAAATTGTGCAGTGAGACGAGGAGATGGGAATACCAGCTTTGCATAATATATTGCCAGCTAATATGTAATATCAGCAGCTCCTATTATATTCCGGTGCGTAAGCGTATATTCAACTGACAAATGAAATGAAAGTTTTTTTCGGAAAATTTGATCCTCTCTTAATTATAGCATTCTCTGGTATTCAAGCGCTATACTCATTCTATTATAGTTTGCCTGATAAGCTAAGAAGAACCTAGGGTGAAGTTATATTCTATATACTTTAGTATTTCTGTACACACACTTCATGCTAATATCATCATCACCATCTCAATCCTATTAGTAAAATCAACTATGTGTGCACAAAATGAAATCACGTTGACAAGCAGCCCATCAGCTTCTCCATCCATACTATCCATAATTAATTTGCTTATTGTGATACCCAAGTAGTTACACAAAGTGTATCTAATTTGATTTCTGCTTGCATCGACAAGGTAGCTCTTTTGATCCGAGAAAAAAAAGTTTTTTTATGAGCAGGCAAAACCCTGTAAAATATTGTATTACATGGTTGATATGCCATGTTTATGTACATTTTCTCCTTGGTTGAAGTTGATGAATGCAAAGTGAATGTGGAGGAGGACGTGGGCACGTTCAAGAAGACAGTTCATATCCATATTTCACATGGTGCACACAGTCTGCATTACAGTTCCCATACTAAACTAAACTGCATCTTCCTCAAGCTAAATGCGATATTTATCTCATTCCAGATTATGCATCTCATTCAGCTCCACCAGCTCGTTCTCCTATATTTTATTCCCATCATTTTACCCAGAGCACTTTCCCATTCATTATTTATGAGGGAAAGAATCTAAAGGCTAGTTTGCTGCAACATTATATGCATAGTTGATACTGTTTACTTGTGTTCTCGTAACGTATTCTGTTGCTCACGTAATCATTATCATCATCAGACGAGACCAGTGGTAAAATCAGCATTCACCTTCCTCCTCCACTTGTCTCAACAAGGGTGTATGCCCACAAAAAAGACACGATCTCACTCAACTCATAATGTATACAACAATGTAAATGTAATTCAGCATCCCAAGGATGAATACGTACTTTCTCCTCGAAAAAGTATCAAGTGATGTGGCTTGGTTTGGCTGTGGTTGCTCTTTTCTTGAAAAGCATGGAATGCACGCATTGTTAACTTCAAGTGGCTCCCATCACCATCATAATCATCGCGATGCTCATATTCAGTCAACAGAAGTGGAGGAGTGAAGATCAAATGCGTTATATAATATGACATTATTCTTTTTCCCAAGACACAGCTGAGAATAAGAGGAAATTCATGCTTGCACAAGCATTTTCACAATGAATACTTACGCACATTTTGATTTGCTACGTGTGAGAGAATGCGAGGCACTGGGATGGAATGATAATATGGAGAAAAAGTTAGACCACAACGAGAATCCGCTTCGTCTACCTTTTTTGTATTGAAATGAGGAGGAGATCGCTACTCTCACCATTGACTGTGGAGTTGAGAGAAAATGAAATAGATGTGCATAATCTTTGTTTGCCTCTGTGAAAGAGGGATATGAGAACACTTGATTTACATATGGGTTTTGTGGAGTGTTCCCTCCCAATCAAGCTGTCTTTTGTCAGCATTGTTGAGCCAGAGAAAGGAGAGGCGTGGGTGCATCAACCATCAATGTAGAGAGGAAATGTGTATTTAAGGCTTGGAACGGGAGCGGTGATATTTTTTTTGTATATAAACGATGCGGAGGGATATACTTAGGGTGTTATGCGGGTTTTCTCGTCTGCTCTCTTTGTAAAATATCTCTCTTCATAAATTCCACATGACAGAACATGAAGCTTTACATTATTTTGGGTGGTTTGTGTGTATATATGCCATCATCGCATCGCAGTTACATCCGAAAAGTAAATTTGCCGACGAAAGTAAAACGCAAAATAGCTTGTTTACCACAAAAACTATGTTTGCTCTTGTTGGTGCTGCAGTTTACCTTGATTCGCAAGAAAATTGCATTCCGTCACTGGTACTTTTCAACTTAATGAAGAAAACGGCTATGATATGGTTGGGAAAGGAATGACGATGATGATTGTGTGCATATTCACTGTAGCTCCTTGTTTTTGCTGTGACTGCAATGACACAAAACTAGCAATTTGGAACCATGATGATGATGGCCACGAGGACAAAAGTAGGTATTCGTCTTGGGAGAAATGTATGGAATGACTATATAATGCGTAAATTGTCGTTTTGTCTGTCTGATGTGGTTACTTATGCGATTACCCTTTCTCTCGTTAGTTTTGTTGCTTGGAGTGGAATGAAAGTTGTAAAATGGCTCATTCTATCCATCCTCTTTTTGCTGAAATGAGGATCATCATGGCATATCTCTCGTCACTAACCACCACCACCACCTCTTCATCTTTCCAACCTAACTAAAAGCATTTTGTATAAAATTCAAAGCATTATGTAGATGAATGGCAATGAATATTCCAAAATGTTTAATCTTCTCTTTCTTTACCCGTATAAGGGAGTAAGTAGCTTGATGCTGTGAGCTCTCATAATATCTATTTCTTCTCCTGACAGGGATAGTGATACATGGCCATAGACAGCAATAATATTTACATGAGAGACATCAGACATGCTCGGGATGAGCCTACAGTTCTCCTCGTTTTACTGGCGCTCACAGGAAATTTGCATGAGTTGCGGTCAACCTGCCTCGTCTTTGCCAAAAACCACGCAGAATCATCAACACACTCAAATGACGATATTTCACGGGCTTAAAGTATATACCAAAGTATCACAATCACATGCATAAGAATACCCTTGCCAGAAGTAATAAAGCTGACACTCAGATCCATAATATGAGACTTTGATGCAAATAGTAGTAGCAGAGCTCCAAAAAGAAAATTAAGTTGGACCGCTTGAAAAAACATACGGCATATAATATGCAATCTTGTGACCTGGCCCTGATGAGCTTCTCAATTTTAACTAATTTTGAAATGAAAGAGAGGGTAACGAGAGCTACTTATTAAGTTATTAAGAAACTGTTATCTTTTCTTCCAACTCGGGCCAGGTGGAAAGACGTAGAAGATGGCTATCAGAACCTCATGTATAATTAACCATGCACTCTTAAACGAAAAGTAGATTACAACCATTGAAATACTAAATTCATTTGATGAAATGTGTACTAAAACGTAATTACGGTGAGGTTGGGACTTCTATAAATGATTTAACTTTTGAAAGGAAACTGCAGGTGAGATATTAAAGGATAAAAACTAAAGTTTGAGGTGGTTCAGGTAGGTATGCTCCTGTTCTTTTAGCTCCACGCACAATCTCTCTGAGGTTGATGAAAAGTGGAAGATGAATTACGTCCCAGGATGAATGTCTTGTAGTTTTTGACGGGACAGGCTGAAAGAGCTGGAACTTTGACTTGTTTCATCTTTGCAAAGCGAGATTAATTTATGGGATGAATGAAATGAATTATATCAAGTTAAAGTGAATATGAAACCTTTGCCAAGTAAACGGAAGCTGGCGACCCCTTAAAATGACAGCGTTATGTTATAACTTTTGTACATGCTTCTGCTGCACTACCTACACATTTTATTGAAGCCCATTAAAAGTAGCACAATGTTGATATAAAACTAGCTAGCTACTACACCGAGCTTCATCTAAAACGGAATCATTTGGGGATTGACAATGGAAAGGTGTTGTCACTGTCACGTCTTCTCTTACTTACTTAAACAAGTAGAGAAGCTGCTGAGAGTAAAATGAGATGGAGAAATAGAGAGAGGGTCGAAAACATGCTCACGTTATATACATATTAGTCTTCATCCTCTCTTGACATGAACTTAGTAGAACTGAGGGAAGAAAAGTGATGTGGTTGGTATGGTATAATGCAATATATAGTACAATTTCGTCTTGATGTTTTTACACTTTGACTCACTCACACTCTCCATTCCATCTTTCCAAAGCTAAACTCGCGGGTGAGTTGAGCCAGTTATCAAAAAGTTTTATCTCATCCTCTCAGTCTTCTTCAATTCTCAAATTAAATCTTGAGAGCAACTCCTCCGTATATATACGTAGCTCCTCAGATATTATGCTGGTGCTGAGCGACAACGACAACTGAGTGAGTGACTAGTGTGCAAGAGTTCAGAGTTTTTGATACATTATAGTCCTCTTAAAACACAAGTAGTGTACTCGCACCGGAGCCTATACACATTACATTGTCATGTGGCATAACTTTTGTGTTCATTTTCTCCTACTAGAAGCCCGGTGAAGGGTCACCATCACCACACGTCTCTCACTCTCTTCTCTCTCGTCTTACTTATTCACTTCACTTCAACTTGCCTCAAGTTCTCCTCCATCTAGATCGCTTCCTCTCTCAGCTCATCTCATCTCCATCCATAATAATATACGGATCATAAATAGTAGATACAATACACACACACTCGAGTATACTGGTCGAGCACTTGAAATGTGAGAAATGAATCACAGAAAGACAAGACGAAGAGTACAACTATCTGTGTCAACTTTCGCCTCACGTAATATTTTTCCGCTTTTCCACTCTACACCAACTACCTACCTACTTACTTACTTGTTCCGTTCTTAATGCTCAAGTTGGCCAGCAAAAGAGGGAAAAGTGTGCCCAGAAGTCAGTCAAAATTAGATAGTGTGCACTTTCACCAGCAGAACAAAAGGCGCGTATGTGATGGTAATATACAACCTCCATATATTTTCGGATGCCAGTTGACACTTTATTCCGAAATGCACAAGTTTACTTTAAAATCAGTTGAAATAAAAACTTTTTTTTGAACAATATTCATAGCCTATTTGCATACCTATGTAAGTTAATATAAGTACGTCGAGGTGCATATTTAAACATGCATATTGTATTGGGTTTGCTGTCACCAACATGAAACATACCACCGTTATTCCCACCTGCTGACTTTTGTTGGGTTTCTCTGCCCAAAAAAACTGGCAAAAAGGTTTTCAATTACATCAATATATAAGCAACCAGTTCCTTTACCTCTCTTGTTTTCTTCACACTTTTCTATTAGCCAAAAATAAACTTTTTATTCGATCCAATGTTTTTTATATCTTTGCTGAAAAGTTGACAACGAGTTGTGTAAGTAGGTGTGCAAAAGTTAAGATGGAGGAAGGAAACAGAGTGGGGAAAGTAGTAAACAACGTTGAAAATTTTAATAGAAAAGGAAAACACTCTTTTTATGGGATTTTGAGCACGAAAAGTTGATACCGAATGCATACCAAACTCACATAGCTACACGAAGGCGAATGCGAGAACATTTCTTATTTATAAAGTTTGCGGGTCCATTTGTCAATAGAATTAGGTGGGTCGGTGACGTGCGAGCAAGGTCCAATTTCTTATATTATGGAGGCACTGCAGCGTGAAATTGAAATGGGTTAGAAGAAGGAAAAAGTAGATGATAACACACATTTGCTTAGCCAATGAGCTAATTTCATTTAATTATTAGGTTATGCATTAACGGTTTGGATATGATAACAAAAGAGTTGGGGAGCTGTCTCCCAAAAGCTAATTAAATGAAAAATCGTGTTCCTTCTATAGATAACTACAAAGGCGCATACTATTTGAAGATATGCCAAAGTCTATTTGATCGATTACGAATTTTCATTTTTATGCCAGTTCATGACAGTTGCGTTGAGCTTAACATTGCTCGAATCATCTAGTCAAAACTACCTTGCAGTTAATCAGCAAAAGAGGCTTTCACTTTATACTTTCTCTCAAGTCATTTATGATCCTCTGCCGTAAAAAGTGCTTTTCATTTCAACCCTTTAAACCGAAATGTATGTGAGCGTGAGAGAGCGTGCTATATATGCTCATGTAACTTTTTTTTACGAACAACATATCACCATCATCATTATGATACGCATGTAAGCAATCATAATAAAGCTTTAGCACAAACCAGCTGAGAGCAGCTTATAAAAAGTAAAGGATTCTGGCAGTTTTGGCTCATTTTCTGACGAAACGAAAGAAGAAAAAATGCACGAGACAAAGTTTATGTCTGGCTCAGCATCCCTATCTCGCAGAGTCATGGTTCCCTTCATCACATCATGTTTACGTATAAATATACATATGTAAGTCTAAGCTGCATGATGACTGAAGCACAAAAATGTTTTTCTCACATCCATTTACTAATAATACTGCATAGCATCAGCAAACTACTTCAAAGATGCGATGCCGACTCGCATCATCATCAGTAGTGTATATTTATGAGAAAGTTTTTCACAGCATCACTAACATCATGATCATCATCATGGAGAAAAGTAGGGAATCATCATCAGTCAGTACAGCATACATCTGAGGTATGCATATCTCTGTCCTGTTATGTATTAAAAGGGAGTGGGAGAAAAAATGGCATTGGAACTTGTGACGACGGAGAGGAAGTTGTAAAAGTTGACGAAAAAAGTGGGTGCTACTGCCAATATCAGATACATGGCGAAGAGAAAGGTTTCGACGAAGGGAAAAAATGATGGTAGAGGGCTTGATGGGATTACATTTTCAAACATCAAAGTTTTTCTCACCAAACAAACGACGACGCAGCATTGGCACTACCACCACACCACCACCAAACACACATCAGCTGTATTATATACATAATATGATATTGAACAAACGTATTTTCTTCCATAAAAAAAGGAGAGAGTCCCATAAAATTTCCGTTGTTGAAGCCAGGAACTATATATACATATTGGTTACATTGTAGACAAACCATTGTATTGTCATATCGAGAAGATCTCCTCGAAAGAATGGTTGGGAGCTTAAGAGTGAAAGTAAAAAAATAATATTGGTATCAACCAAGCATCAAGGATATTAGTCTCCTCTCTTTGCTGCTGTAATAAGGATAACAAAAATGTGTGCATGCATATATTTACTTGGATATTCTTTATGCCGTAATGTCTTTCGTTTTTGCTGTAGCACTTTTCATGGTGAAAGTGAAGCCTTTTGCCATACCACATCATTTTTTGTCATTTGCCTAAAAACTTGACTGGCATTTCCTTTTCTTCTCGCGCCCGGCTGTCGTAACTCGTTTCATTGCTCTGCTCTGCTCTCTCACAAAGTTTTATACTTGATGCTGTGTTCTTCTGCTGGCGAAAGATACGACATGATAAAAAAAGGAAAAAAAGTTCCGCATATGATGTGTGTTAAAATAAGCTGCATAATGTACATTATGCTTTCCACACACCAATGTTGCTGATAGATTCTTTGGATTCGGCCTCGTTTTTATGCGTTTGAAAGAAGGAGACAAGGCTGCGTGGCTTGGTTGACTTATTGGGTTACGGCTTCCTCCTTTTAAGGTCTTTCCATTTTGACTTTTCTTATTCCTTTTTTATTCTCCGGCTTTTAGACAAACAATAAAGTCTTGCATTCCTTGTCTCTTTTTTCTTCTTCAAAAGCCTTCAAGAAGGAAACCCTAGCACACATCATCATCACTACATTCATTCCTTGTGCGTGAGGGCATACAAGCAAGTGCTGTCAATCAAAATAAAAGGTTGGATGGAAGTTGAAAATAAGATAAGTAGACTGGATAATGTATAGGTATATTTTGCATCTTGTTTTTCTTACTCCATGTGAGTACCGAGTAAAAAGCAACTAGAAACGGAAATACTACTGCTTCTACCCACCAAACCTCCATCAGTTGCACACACACACACTCATTCTCATATCAAAACGTCAGCTCTCATGGTATCCAGCTTACACGTTAAGTGGCCCACTGCTGAGCAATGAATGAGAGCCGCTGGAACGGCTAATGTAGTGTGTATAGTGAGTTACTTTTTTCTACTCTTATCCAATTTTATTTTCCCGTTACCATCAAATCATGAATGCATGCATGTATAGGTATTCACAAACCTAGTAAATTTGTTTCAAGCCCAGCCACCGACCACTTGGGATGATTGTGCAGACACATATAATATACGGGAAAAAGATGCCGTCACAAAGTTTACTCTCATTTTTTACTACCATAGCGCACCGTTACCAACAAACAAACTGGTATATCAACCTTTGCCAATATATAGCGCCAAAAAATGGTTAGTGTTTTCTTGTCCAAGAAACAAAAGAGTGTTGCGGTGTGGCAGAAGAAAAGCCACTTGTTTACTTAAGATCTTATAGGAGCCAGACACCATACCATTTTTTGTGGGCGGGCATGCAACGAGCCAAAGTCAGATAAGGTGTTTTCCATTGTTGACTTTTTGAGTTTGAGACTTGCAAAAAACTTTGACGACGATGCGTGCTACTGTTACTACAATTCTTAAAGTAAATTACGCCAACTTTTTTTGTTTTTCAAAAGGGATTATAGACTTGTAGTAGTAGTCGTTGTAAACGTAAGTCGGCTCAGTATAAACACACAGAAACAAGGAGAAATTGGTTGTAAAGAGGCTTAAAAACTTTTTTGTTTATTTCCTACAAAACCGTACTGTAAAGGGCTTACATAGCAATCTTGAATGAAATGCCATGTGTCTATAAAAGGAGGAATCATTAGGCTACTTTTTTATACGCACATGGCTTACTTCACTCTTTAAAGAGAAAGTAATAAAAACGTGGTACAAGCTAAGGGGGAAAATGGGGACGTCCAACTGATTTCAATGAGGGAGTGCAATGAATCTTTTAGGCCGTTTATGAGCCCTTTATAAAAATAGATAATGCATATAATGTGCCTAAAGCGGTGCGGACCAGTATACTTTACACACTCTACGCTGATCGCTGACATTTTCTCCTACGAGGATATTTATAGAGCAAAAGTGAATGTGGAGGAGAAAATTGGGGAGTGGTAGTAAAATGAATGCACTTAATAGTTTTTTATTATTACTACACACCAACCACCACCATCACCACTATTCTCATCATCGTTGTCGTATCGTATCTCTTTTCTTAATATTATGGAAACATAAGCGGTTTTCACTCAGAAGAGAGCGTGTATACCATTCTCAAGGCCGAATTTAAAGGAAACCCCTTTCGAAAAGAATGACTACTCAGTCTACTTTGTAACTGCTATTCTATTGCAGCTTATAGGATGTGTACACCAACTTTAGCAGGATTTTCTCTCCTTGGGTTTGTGTTGGCTTTACTCAGTTCTTTGGTCGTCGTCCCCTTTCTTCGTCCTGTGTGTCCTTTTTGTTTGTCTTATTCTTCGCACTCATAAATATTAATAACACGAGAAAATAACGCTATAAAATTGTCTTAAAAGGGGCTTAAAGACTCTTTTGCCAAGTGTTACACAATACACAAGAGAAAAGGCTATTATTACTAACTTGTCTTGCTGCTGCTCTTCTGCTATATGTGTACTCGTCTATATGGGACTCTCTCCTATCCTATCTCTCAGTAAAAGTTGCAAAAAGAAGATTGTTTTTTCAGCTTAAACTTTCTCCAAATTTCTTGATGATGACGAAGCCGTTGCTGATGGCATACAGACAGAGAGCAGAAATCGGGGAAAGTCAAAGACGTGCTTTACTTACGTGTATTAAAAAGAAAGTACCTAACTAAGTACATCTTAAACATTGCATAGACAAGACAAAAAGTTGGAAAAATTTCTGGAGGGATATTCATCCACATTCATTTCACCCATATTATTAGTACACTTTTTTGTTGGGAAATCTGACTAGTGCCATATTGCATGCTCATTTACTTTACTTACTTTCACAAGTCAGCTCTCATATATTCTAGTTATGCTGTCTAGTCAAACGACTCATGTGTTTGAGAGGAAAGAATGGAAAGGAAAAGTTTTTACAAGTTTTTCCCTTCTTTAAATCTTAACAATTACTCTGTTGCGAAAATGTACGCAGAAAAGGATATATTGAATGCCAAAAAGTTGCTGTCTTGGCCAGAGAAAAGGGAATATTGAAATGTGAAAAAGATGAGAATAATATCAAATATTGTTCATAGCCAATTTTCCATATTATACTGTCTGAAAAAACTTTGACAATCTGTTTATACAAAAAAAATTGCTTTTGGCTGGTTCTCCTAACAATCAAGTATATTCTAGTACCTTAAATTGTCTGTTTCTGATTAGTTAAATTGTGTATTTGAAGGCGAAGAAGAAACAGGAGAAAAGTTATTTCTTCTTTGTTTAATTAATAGTCATTAACGAACGTCTGAATGTTGTTGACTGAGCAGAATGAGCTCTCTTAATTTAGCCTGAAAGGAAAAGCGTCAACGAGGATGAATTTAGAATTGGTGCAAATCGAAAAATTTTTTAAGCGGACGTTATCAAATAAGACGACACTTATAATTTAGTTGACTTTTTGTGGAGCAACTCCTCAATATACTTCCTGCTGGTTTCCACTGTACTTCTTGTATACAACCCACGCAGAATGTTTGTACTAGTTCTAACGAATCGGGATGTAATTGACAGTTTTATCCAAACTTTTCTTTTCTTTTGAAAGCTTATTTAGCTCCCAAGGTCAGCACACAAAAATTAAATTATGGAGATTGAAGTGGTCTCCTCGTTAAATTCTGTGTTATCCTTTTCCCATTTTCTTTGACACTTTCTGATACACCTAACATTTTCTTGATTAAACGATGCTCTTGAGAGTATACCTAACAAAGTGTGTTCCTGTTTAACTTAATTTACATGCCAATTCTGTCTCGCATCGTATGTGGTATTGGTATTAGCGACTGAATTCCACGTACGTCACGTCCCGTCGTCTCATCGGCTGAAAAATTCAAACATTTTTTCAAGATGGTGAAGATGTGATGTGGTGATGGCTCATAAAAAATTGAAAATCATTTTTCTTCTTCGAGGACAAAAATAATTAGCATATACACATTTCATTGTTCTTCCCATACGAGGGTGACGTGAGAATAATTTCGAAGGGAATATAAAAGGCGAGAGAATTTGATGAAACCCAAAGATAACTGTATCCACGTTCCAGACTAAAAATAAAACGTGGAGCAACGGAGATAAGGTGAGATAACCAAGGTCATCTCCTAATCCACATTTACACTCCTTTTCACTAGATTCATCGACACTTTCCGTTCTCATCTCATCGTTTTGGAGCCTGGGACGAAATTGGTGTGCAAAAATGGAGATATGAAACGAATAAAAATATTTTTTAGGACAGAGAAAAAAGTTTATATGCAAAATACCTATTCTATTTCATTTCCAGGGCTCATAATACTCTCCTCAGCTTTCAGCTCACAATCCTCCTCTTTCCCTTTGGCTTGTGTCAATTTTTTTCATTCAAATTTCAAGGCTTACTTTTAGTAACTGGTTTTAAAAATAAGAAAGAATGTTACAGTTTTAGTACATTTTCTTTCTACTTTTCCTCTTGTAGTTTTACACGTGGGAGGATCCTATAAGGGAAAAAGATCAATACATTTTATGTCGAGTTTTTATGCCTCCATTCCATCCCTGTTACCTGGCTGTATATGTATATCATCTACCTTCTTATATTTAGAAACAGTATCATATGGATGAAGAAAGTAAAAGCAAGAGTGAAAAAAATGAAACGAATGCTTTACATTTCCGTTTTTCCTTTCTTGAGAGCTTTTTAAGGAAAAGGAAGAAACTTTTCACATTTTCACAGTTCTTCTCCTTCTTCTGCAATAAGGATACACTTAACCATGTATATTTGTAAAAGATCTCTGCAGAAAAAGGTATATTGGCTGTTTTACGTCTTGGCATCCCATTTTGCTCTCAGCTCAACTCCCTTCCTTTTCATCCTTTGAGTGTGTGAGTGAATACACAACACGGTGTTTAGTCACACGTTGAGCAGCATTCATATTGAAAAATTAGCCACCTTCCGGAAAAAGCCCAAGAAACATACGTTATCTGGAGACAACAACATTCCACTGGGCATTTTTTTTACCACTTCCTTCTTCTTCTCGGGGAAAAGTCGCTTTTGCAAAATGGCCTGCCGTAGTCTCTCAGCTACTTTGGTTATTGCTCCTTTCCATTTTTTTTAAAAAAAGAGGCTAAATATCCTTCCACTTTTGAGACAGATTCCTTTTTTACTCTGAGACAGCAGGAGAAAACCTTTAAACTTTCTTTTTCTACACACTAGTTAACAGCCAAAGAGATACGCGAGAGTGTGGTGGTAAGTAGTCATTTGGGAAAACCTTTGAAGCTGGCTGCCTTTTAGTAAACTATTTTATATGATGATGATGATGGCGATGTGTATGGTGAAAAAAAGTCCGGAGGAACTTTCTCCTCACACGTGTCAAAGATAAATACGACTGTCGGACTTTTGTGGTTGTTTTTTCTTCTTTCTTCTACTGGATGCAAAGTAAATACGGTGACTTTTCTATTTGTGTTGCACAACAGCACCCAACTTTATTCTTTTTCGGGGGCAATAATTCCAGACAATTTTTTCGGTTTCCTTTTTCTTCCCAGTTTATTTTGACTGGGCCCTGTTTTTATAATCATTAATAGGAATGTGTTGTGGTGTGGTAAAGCGTGTATACCTACGCATTATGTGTAACTCATGTCGTTTCTCGTGATGTAAGACTCGGATTTGGATTGCCTCACGCTGCGTCTCTCCTCACTGGAATCATGATGTGCCACTCTATAACAATATATCCAACTCTGTTATGTGTTTTGGTTAGAATTATAAGGACAAGTTTACGATCTGAGTCTCCTCGAAAACATTTTTTCCTGTCCTTTATTTATTGTCTGGTAGTTTTTTTTCTTTTCATTGTTAGCCCAAATGCATGCACCCGGTCCGGTTGGTCGCTATTACGTAGTATACTCTACCCATGTAGTCAAATGTTTGCTTAGGGAGGAATAAGTAAATAGTGACCAGTGAGAGAGTGGAAGCAGCATTCATTTTTTACTTTCTCTCTCTCTCCCATTCTTGTAAACTACTTGGTTTTACCAGGATGATGTGGTGTGTTAGGTTAGAAGCGTGTCTCATTTTATTTCTCTTTGTCTCCTTTAAAAATTGGACTGGTGGGACCCAAACATGACAGTCAACCATTTTTACTACTTGTTCTGCTCAAAGAAGAATATAGTGTGTGCATCCAATCGACAAAACACAAAAAATGTTGCCTGTTCCACCACAATTGCAACAAATAGAATAGATGTTGTACTGCCGGAGGAGTTTTTACATTGTGTGGCTACAAAACTTCTGTTTCTGACTTTGCTTTTCTCTCAGAATGCCAAACATAATCTATTAAAAGCCAAAAGGAAATGGGCGCTTTGTGCACATTCGTTTCTGCCATCAAATCTACACGTCTTTTATATTTCTTCCAAGAAGACGAATTGTTGTTCTGCTGATAACAGTTTTGTCTCGTTTCCCAAAAAAGGCTGATGGCAAAAAAAAGTCTCACACTCACGCAACTTGGCTTAACTACTTGTGCATTTTTGTGCCATCGCCACTTTCTTCCCGGTATGCGTATCTTTCATTCATCTTCTGTTGCAAACATAAGTATATATGTCTGCAGCCTATTCTTTCTTGCTCGAACATGTGTGGCATGCCATGGATTCATTGACCATACAATGTAGCTGATGGGAAAACCTTTGCCAAAAAGCGAAAGTGTTTCCGGAAGTGTGCGTATTCTTCTGTCAATGAACCTGTTCGTCTTGATACCATTTTATGGCCGCCATCATAATGACTGAGTTCGGTGTGGTTTGGTTTGGTGCGTGAGGGGCTCGTGACGAGACACAACATCAGTTGTGGTAGGAAACGACGGTTTATACCAGCCAAACCAATACATTAGTCGAAAAAGTATATATTGTGGGAGGGGAATGGATACACAAACATTTTGAGATTTATTTTTCTCTCCTGGTTGCTCAAGACTTAGTTCGTGAGTGACTGATTGAAAAATTCCTTTGTAAGAAAAGAAAAGTCTGCTTTTTCCGTTTTGCTATTTCACCTCTGTTCCTATAACCAATAATATACTATCGCTTTCTCTTGAAAAACAAACTTTTCCCTTTGAACATACAATGAATGGAGAAAGAAGAAGGAAGCCAGTGTTTGAGCCATAAAATCAAGATCCTGGTTGAAGTAAAAGCATTTTCACAATACGAAAAAATGTTTGGAAGAGAAAACTCTCCTCTCTGGTTTTCGGATATTGTGTTTTTCGTATGGGAAAATAAAGGTATAAATAACAGGAGAAAATTAAAGGAAAACACAAAAACTTGTGTAGACAAGAAACGCGACAAAAAAGTCATTCCAATTTTGTCTGGAAAAGGAATCATTGTACTTTTGCAAAAGAAGATATTCTCCGAAATGAACAATACAGTCAAGCAAGACATGCAACAAGATGATCAACTAAAGTTGGACTTGTCGTTGTCTCAAAAACCCATGAAAGAAACAGACTTATAATCTATTTGGGTGAAATACCTTAATTAAACCGTCCCGATTTCCATCACTTCATTTTCCCTTCTGTTTATTCTTTTCTGAGGAAGAAAAAGTAATTCATCACTATCACCCGGGTAGGGAAATCAATGTGGAGCAAACTTTACTTTTATATATAATCATACATGTAGATGATTCTTATTAAGCTTTGTCTTCGTCCTGGGTGTTCATTAAAGTTGTCAGTCAGTCACCCACTTTTCACTTTCTTTCCAGAGCTCCCATTGTTTCCATCCAATCCAGAATAAATGAATGATGTTGCTGCTGCTCCGCTGCATGGCAAAGAAGTGTGCTAGCGAGCCAAAAGGATAAGGATGGATGCAATGGAGAGAAATAAGAAATAAAGAGGCTGTTGTTGAAGACTTCTCAAATTCCATTCCATTCTCTTTTAACAAGCATCGTCATGATGAGTTTTTCTTTAAGGATTGAGTTAGCTGCTCTTTCGTAAGAACACAAAATGAAGTCTTCTTTGTTTTTCATCAATATCCGGTGGCTCGGCTGCCTCAAGTTTCTTTTCCAATCTTCTCTCATAGAATAATATCGTCTTACCCCGTTCTTATTTTTATTTTTGCATGGTATATGTATAGAAAAAAGTTTTTGTTGAGGATAGACTAGACACATAATCCAAAAACATACAGACTTATATTCAAGAAGGACCTGTGTCAAATCAAAACTGTTCTTGTTAAAACCAGATTCTTCGTCAGTTCTCCACCATGATAATTTTCTTTTCTGGCCAACGCAACCCAAAACTTTTTCTCCGTCGCCAAAAAATCAACTTTATATTCTTTTAAGAAAATGAATATCTTCATATTATCATCATCATCATCATGCTGCTGCTGTTCGTGAAGCAAAAAAAATGCTCAAGTTTCAAAGAAAAATATTTGGAACAATTTTTTTTTGTTCTTGCGCACCCACATAGCAGAAGCACTAGTTTCATGGTCGCTCTTTAATAAAGCCGCTGGCGAAAATAGGAGCATTGAGAAGAAGAAGATGAGCATACTGCCACCATCCATTCCATTCTAAAACAGGATGATAGTAAAAAAAAGTTCACAACTTTTTTCTGAATAACGTCAACGGATGTATGAAGGCAAAAATATGTAGGTTTTAATATTATGACTTTGTGCAATGGATAAGTGCTCCATAGTTTGTGCATACTTCATATATACAACTTCCTTCCAGCTTCTTTTCGGCCAACGCAACGTGCTCATCCAACTCCAAAGACGTGTCAAGAGCAGCGAAGAAAAAATGAAGATTTTGTTGTTGAGAAAGATGATGATTATGCCTATAATGTTACACAACATGACGTGTAATATGCATATAGTAATACTGGACCGGGAAGTAAAGAATCCATTTCTGACTAAATTTTTATCATTGAAAAAAAGTTGAAGTTACACAACCAAAACCATCAAAAACCCGGATGGGTATGATGAAACATGGGAACTTACATGGCCAAATACATATGTATAAAAACATGATTATTTCATTTTGGTTGGAGTTGGAGAGGAAGAAAAAGTAGCCTGCATCCGTAGCAAACGGAATATATAGGGTAAAGAAAAGTGTGCCTATGGACGAGAAAAGGAGATGAAGTTATGTAAAAGAAAACACAAAATCTCCCAAATTTTTATAGATACACACCTTTTTTACCATTTCTCGTAGAAAAGTCGAGCATCCGGATGGAAGACTGATTTAAACTTTTGTATTTCCTGTTACAAGAGAGAAAGAACGTAGAAAATAAGTGTTGTAAACAAACTTTTACCCTTTTCTATAAATAGAAAGGTAAGGGCCATTACGAAAGAAAAATGTAATGCTTTCTCCCACTCTCTTGTGGGAGGATTGGCGAGGGAAAGAAAATATGTGACAACACAAGTTCATTGTCGACATCCAAACAAGCTCGGAACAACAACAAATAGGTACTACTTGGTAAACACTTAGGAAGAAGAAAAACGTATCGAATAGCTAATTTACTTTTTCCAAGAGAAACCATCGTATCAACATCATCATCACATCAGATGGTATAGGTAGTCATCGTCTCTCTTTAGTTCACAATTTTATCGTTTTTCTTTCCCATTCAATTTATTCATTGTACTGGAAATTCTGACTTTTTGAGAAGTGAAACGAGATAAAAGCTACTAATACTGCTCATTCCCAGTGTCTATCTTTTTCATCCAATTCTATGCAGATGAATGCATCCCAAACCAAGTGTTGTTAAGATTATGCTGATAAAGCACATGGGATTTTGAGCAGGGTGAGTGACATGCTCACTTGGTCAGTTTTTCTTCTTGTAGTGAAAAACGGAACTCTCCAGTTTCCTTTCAAAACTGCTCACGTCCTCTCAATTGAAATGATTGTAAGATGTAGACCAATTTTTATTGCCACTCTTCGTTGCACCCATTCAAATTCAGTTGAGTATTAAGTAGTAGTGCTGCTATAGTGCAGTAGGTTAAATAGTGAAAGGAAAAAAGGAGTCGAGAAATAAAAAGCATTCGGTTCAAAAGCAATAAGTGGAGCCATTTGCGTCTGATACGTTGTATCAGCTTGCCTAATCGATATACCATTGCATCCATAATCATAAAAAGTTGTTGAGGGAGAAGCAAATAGGAAAAAAGTAAGTTTTGATGATGTGAAGTAGGGAGCAGTGAGGAAGAATAAGAAAAAAAAGATCATGGAGATAGTGGATCGTGAAATGTTGAGCTTTTTGTATGTGTGTGCACCACAAACAAACAATCGAGAGAACATCACCCATTTCAGACTTATTTTCGCAAGAGTGAGCACTCGATTGCTATGTTTTTCTCCAAAACTTTCACTCAGCCTTATTTTGCACAGTTCTTTTTTCAGTTAGCAATTACTGTACTGAAAGAAAAATCAGAGTACTTCATTGTGTGTGATGCAGATCGTCCAAGATATGTGCTGATGTGCCTACTTGTATCTCACGTATCTCTCCAAGACTAAGTTTTCTTTTATTGACACTGGAGAAGAGATCTCCAAGTGTTTTCAGTGGAACGAACCCAAGTATCTTCCACACTTGAAGCAAAAAATTGAAGTACGTTCGTATCTTTTAAAAACTGGCCAACACATCCAATCCAACACGCGCTCATCCTATCCATCTTCACGGAGAGAAAACTTTTCAAGTTTCATCATGTACTTCCTTTCTTTTGCAAAAAAAAATTGTATATAAACCATTCCGAGATTTTTCTCAACATCTCGCCTTTTAAGCATTGAGGGAAGAAGATAATGCTTAGATTTGCTGTTAGTCAGGTTTGGTCAAATGAACACGAGTATCACTTTTATCCACATTCCTGAATCAATGGGAATATTTTTATGGGCAATACACGTGCCAAGAAGTGAGGGAGCGAGTGAGTCAAGTTATGCTCACACTTTCATCATTTCTAAAATGAATTCACCACTATTATTTCATGCATATAGATACAAACATATATATTGGGATAAATTCCTTTGATAACCATATCAAAGGAATACTTTTTCAGTTTGTCTCACAGAATAAAAGAGTAATGGTTGCGACAGTATGCTTACTCATGTAGGATAATGCATCATCATCATATCATTCTCATATAACATGGCTTTTTTGCCTCCTACCAAGACTCAAAGTAGAAACAATCGTGTACACCTGCTGATCACCATCATCGCTATCAAGCATACTGTGAAAAATTGTTTCTTTCCGAGTAACTTGTAGTTCGTAAGCTAAAACATGAATGTTGGATTGGAATCCAAGAAAGAGAAACTTTTTCTTTGCGAAAAAAATGTAATGTTTTCCTTCCTGCCACGTGCGTGTGATGCAGAAAAAGAGTAGGAGTGGAGAAGTAGTGAAAGTGGTTAAAAGAACAAATCTCAGCACGACACTCCTCTCTTGTTTTCTTGACTAAGAGAATAAACGTTGGAGAAAACGCGGAGGAAAGACAAATAAAAAAAGGAGGGGAACCAACTTGATTGCCAATTGAATGAGTGATTGAGCCAGTCAGATTTTTTTCTGGCTTGAGTTGCTACATTACAACAAGCAAACCACAAAACTTTTTTTCCTGGTGCGATATGCTTACATGAAAATGTACACAAGTATACTTTGTATAACTTTACACATTATGTATATGATGATAATTATGTGTGTGCAAATAAAGTGGAAAAGTAGAAATGTATAGAGAAAAAAACCTACGGCACCACGTTACTTATTATACTGAGCAGAGGGAAAAGTACAGTAAAAAAAAGACGAGAGGAAAAAGCCCGAGAAAAACTCATTTCCTTGGTCTGAATCCTTTTTAGCTCTGCTCTGTTCTGGACTCGCTGCTTCAGTTCAGTACTTTTGATACCGGCATTTCTTGAGGAAATTGGCATTTTCTTCTCTCCGATCAAACCAATAAAAAAATTTGGGCACTTACTTAAACCTACTGACTACTCCCTGCCTGCTGATCGCAGACTATAATCAATATACTTTGTATCTGCCGTGTATTTTACCCTTGCCGTATGTTGGCCAAAACTCCTCCGCAGAAATGCTACAAGTTGAGCTGAGTAGCATTTTGTATCATGCATCGAACTCTCTACTCTTTCTAAGACTCTGACAAAGGGAAGTAAAGAAATCACGTCTTTCCTACTTTCTCTCATGACCACCAGCTATAATCTCTGTTGTGGAAAAAGGATAATAATATTGGGCGAGTTTTTCTCTCTCAGAGATTACTCTACACACATAAGACAGAAGCACGTATGAAATACATAAGATGATACACATGTTCATCATTCTAAGAAGTAGTAGAGCATTACAAATGCTGGAGAAAGCCGTATTTCATCATCTGATCAGCAAAAATCACAACTGGAGCTGGAAGCTAACTTTGATTTTTCCTCTGGAAAAAGTAATACGTTACCTAAATACGTATCAGGGAAATGTGTAACTGGATTTTTCTCTGAAATTACGTATCATGCACTCTATTTGTATTTCGGATTTTTTCAGACATGCTCGTATCAAAAGAATACTAAGATGATGAGGTTGTTGATGATGATGATGTGTATACAATATTTTCTCATTCGTTTTTTTTTGCAGGAGTGTTACGCGCTAGAGTCAGTGAGTCAGATGTTGTTCTGTGTGATGGGATTATCCATGATCCTCCACTACATGCTGCTACTGGATAGTGGTGGTGGTGTAGGCAGCAGGATGATGGGAAGAAAATCAGGAGTCATTACCGCCCTTGCCATTCTTCCAACCCTTTTGTTAACATCACAATGCCACGGTAAGAAAGAACACTAATAGCATTATGCTTATGCTTGCCTCAAGGCGCTTCATTGATGGTGTGCTCCTTTTTGCTGCAGTTTTAGCATTGTTTTCATTGCTGACAATAAAATATTGCATCCATTGCAATCATCATGTAGCATAATCCTGGGTGTTAGAGATCTGCTCCTCGACATTTTATGCAAGGTTCACACACTGCATCATTTATAGCCTTTTCTACTTTGATACGGATGTGTGAAGATTACAATGAGGAAATGCAAATGCACTGGGTATAATGCAGTGATCAACAAAAGGATCATCCCACCCCGGTATTCTCTGACAAGATCATTATCCTGATAATATTCAAAGTACGTATTTCCGCTATGTGTGTTTATATACAGAAGCATATCCGCATTGCAAAGGGAAACGAAATATTTTTTGTAAGATTTTCACTCGAGTTGAACATCGTTATCAAAAAGTGCCATCGTTTTTTGAAGGTTAGGGAAAAAATATGCTGGTTAAATTATAGTTAAGAATGTAGATGATTTTCCTTATACCTTTATACTTATCGTTGGAGTGGTGGTGGTAGATGAAGTAGAAAGGAAAACTCTCGCTCCAAAGAAAAATTTCTTTTAGAGTGATTCAATGAACTGTTATGTAGAGCAGTGGAAGTGGGATCACTATAATAAAGACCACTACTGAGAAATATCATCATTATCATCATCACCACATTTTTCTCCAAAGCTTCAATGGGATGCACCGCTAGGAAATGTGGAGAAAGCGGAATGGGCACAAATGAGGTAAAAAAAGAAAGGAGCATCTGCTTGCTTACTTCCATCGTTTTGATACGGCGTCATCATCATCATCATCAATGGGATCGGCGTCTGCAAAAAAAATGCTTTCTCCGATGATAAAATGAAAGGGAACTCAATGTGCTGATGATATGATCATAATGCTCACTGCACTTCTTCAGCCACAAACCAAAGTGGAAGTAGAGGTATAATATAATATTATGAGAGGAGCTTCAACCGTGTAAACTTTCCTATAGGATATAAGTTTGGGTATAATATGAATGAATGAATGAAGGAAAGTTGGCAGTTTGATCATGCTGTTATGTTACCTTTTACCTACGGTGCTCCTCATTCCACCACATTTGGGAGGATTATGTATCTTATCTGTGAGTCTGTGACCTATTCCTATACAACATGAGAACACGTGTAAAGTTAAGCATACACTTTCACTAATAATATCCATAATCATGTGAAAAACAACGGGATTTTCTCAGAGCTGTGAGCTACACTCACTCAGAGTAAATACAACATTGGTATGGGTGGAAGGAGAGACAAAGAAATGATGCTAATTCTGATAATGACAGAGAAAATGCTCTCTACTTTGCATCGGCAGGTATGCATAATGTGTAATTGTGTGTGTCTCGCAGGGATTTTGTGAGGTGACAATGTTACCGTCGTTCCGTTGTTATTACCGTCTTTTTCAGCATCACACACTTGATTTACCCCATGAGAAGCGTCATTATTGGAGGAGGACTACACACATCATACAAATTTTAGGACCACATGCAGAGACAGAAACTTCTGGTGCGTTCTGATCACTTTACAGCAGGACTGTGCATTCGTTTCATTACCACCACCTTTATAATCATATATATCTACGGTGTAAATACAATGGGAAATTGAGGTGTTGGTGTAGAGGTCCAATAAAAATTGGAACATTTATTACGTTCGCATGGGAAATGAGGGACGTGTACCAAGTCGTACCGCACGTGAACGACATTAAGAGAGTGACAGAGGAGTAATTAACGGAAAAAATTTGATTGCAGAGTCTCTTTGTATTTTTGGGAAAGCGTAATAATATTTAATTTGAGAAGGTACACACCCGTACTTCATTACGTATCGGAGAACAAGAATTGTACTTTGTTATAATAAACTTATTTAATGTTGAGGAACAAAGTTCTTTATGTATGCAAGCCCATTTCGAGTCAACCTATATTATCTACTGTATTGCTGTCAATATATGATGTTTTGGCTTGGCTTGGCCTTCGGTTCGAATTGACTGGAGGCAATCAAACGTAATGGAAAGCGTATGTTATTTTGTCATTGAAACAAAGTAAAATTTAGTGGCACAAGTCCCTGTTGTTCATGCAACTTGACGAGAGACGGTGAAAGGACAAGTACACAATCGGGTTCTCATTTGCCACCATATCAGCTATGGGAGTTGCACACGTGCTCCATTTGCATTAGCTAGAAAGTCCCTCTCCAGAGAAACATGTGGAAACCGTTGCGAATGATAATATTATGAGGATACGATGGCATGAGAGAATTAAAATGTGTAAAGCTATTTATTATGAGGAGTACCAGCGGTAGTCTATGACGAACTGCGAGATAATGTAATTTTCAGTGATTGGAGAAAGGTAACAAGGGACCCATATAAGTTGCAACTTTCTCCCGTTTATTCGTTCAATCTGAAGCTGTACAAACACAAACAATTCCCTCCCAATTCCAACGCATTCTGTAGGACTCTTGAAGGGCATTGACGTTGAGGCAGTATTTAATCAATTTAATGTGCCAAGAAAGAGAAAAATGATGAAAGACGGGAAACCAGAGAATGAGAGCAATTTAAAATTTAATTTTCAAGATTGCATAATGCACCACCAGTTCATTACTGCATTTGTGCTCATGCTCCACATCATAACTGCCATATACATTGTGCAGTGGAAAATTAAATTTTTAATTAAAATTTGTACAGCTTCCAACACAAGCAAACTTGCATTGTCAACATGTCCCATACTGTGTGTTGTTTTCCTTTTTGGTTGTGCTGCTGTGTGCTCGTTCCGTTCGCTACACATATTTTGTCATGCATGTGGACAACTGCCAAGGCAAGCTGAGTGAGACAAAAAATCTTTCTCTGCAACTTTCCCTCAGCATCCTTGTTGGTTTTTGTTGAGAAAATCTGTGTAAGAACGAGTGAGCTCACCATACCATTCCGAGTGCATGGACTGGTGGCTCCCTGTGTTGCTGCAACTTATCGTGACAAACTGGGATTGTACCGGTTGGGTTTCTAGCTGCTGCATACAAATAATATATTTGTTAGTTTTGAAGGATATATGTGTGCATTATATGAATATACATGTTACCACCGGGATTGTTTTTCTCTTAGCATGCAATTTTCTGGTATAGAATTATAGAACTCACAGGCTGCCACGTGGCTTCATCCATTTTCATTTTTCCGAGCAGGAGGGCAAAGAAAGAAAATTGCTCAGTCACGGAACAATAAATACTGTCAAACCCTCGCGCAATATAATGCAAAAGGATTTTTGCCAATAAAAACCAATGAAAATTCAAACGGTCTCGGCCATCTGTCCAATAATATTATGAATGCACCAGGCGTAGCGTGACACTCTTTCTTTCAAATGGAAATATGTACATACGTACGCGTTTTACCACCTATCTTTCCCCAGCCCTACCAGTGGAGGCGACAAAAATGGCAGGAATGAAAAATTGCATCTTTTGCACTTGAGTTGTCCATGTGGCTCATCCTTTTTTCAAAAGCTGTTGTTGCTTTTTTGTTGCCTCTCACACGAACATTTCAATACATTTTTTGGTTCGGTCAATTGATGATGATAATACGTTTTTCTTCCAATGCCACACCACCTCCTCTTCCTCCTCTCCACCTTTATAGCTACACTCCAGGTGGTACCAAATCCTCTCAAGAGGAAGATCCCATTTAACACATTTTCTCTCTGACCTTTTATCCCTTCTGCTCATACACCAACAAACAATAATATTCTCAGCCTTTTCCCATAATATCCCATGCGTTTGTTGGTCCGTTCTCCCAAACAAAAAATATATTAGACAAATCTCGTGCAGCTTATACTAATGTATGCCAGGAAACCCGAAAACACAAACTATGTTCCAAAGAGAGAAAGGGAGAACAGGAAAAGGCATCTCCCAATTTTTGTTACCCATCCACTGTATATAATGTGAGCTTGTGCTCTATATAATAACTCACAGCATGAAAAGTGATTTCATTTTGCAAACATCTGCCCACCACACACACCACCACATCACATTCACAGCTCCCATTCCATTCCATACATATTCCCATTATTTTCTTGCCCGCAAAGATAATTCTCGTTTTCAGAGCGACCATAATAATATAGCATCCCTGTAACATCTCTGTCTCTCCTTTAGTCGGGTCCCCTCCACAAACTAAAAATGGTGTCCCAAAATCCCAAAAGCACCCAACCATTATATTATTATCTCTTTGCTTTTTTTTGCACGAATGCCATCCCTGGATGCCAAAGGGACAGGATTTTCGCTTGATTTTTTTCTTCGCCCTCTCCTCGTAATCTGCATAATCTTTCCGAGTTTTCTATTCTGCACAAAATTTTTCCGTCTCTGGATAAATATGCCTGGGGACCACGGCCGGGTCTGACTGACTCCCTGCTACCTACAACCTATACCAACAACATAAAAAACTATAATATAATGTGAGCGAGCAACGGCACAATGTAACTAATGCCTAATTCTCTTATAAATATGTACAATGGCTCCACATTCATGTTTTAGGTTAGTGGAACCCGACCCATTGTAGGTACACACAAATAAAGGAAGATATTATGCAAACAGCGCCACAGGCAACCATAATAATTCAGTTGAGTCGCTGAGTTGGTTTCTTCCTTATTTTTCTCACACAAACAGAGACCACTAGTAATTCTAGCCAGGAGCTCGCACATTTAATTGGATTTTTGCAAAATCGAACGACTAAACCCTTTTCCCAATAAAATATTCAATGTTTCCAGAGCCGCAAAACGGAAAAGCTGAAAAGCGGTATTAGTAATATTAGTAGACCTTCACAACAGGGGAAATCGATTCCTGACGTGACTCTCCATGTAACTTTCATTTCTCCTCAAATTATATCATATCTGTGCGAAAGGAAAACAAGTCTTTGTCGACTGAAAATATGTTAGGTAAAAGCATAGTCACCTCACCACAGCACCAGCTTCATATCGCACTTAATATAAGCTCGCTCCGCCAAAAAATGGAAAGTAGACGCAGCAGCGGATTGCGTTTAGCAAGCGGTCATGTATGTTAACAGCGGGAGAAAGTGTGTTACGTTACGATCTATTATTATCCTTTTTAATGTGCAAAACGGTGTGGTGATGGGGGCAATAAATATTGCAACAGGAAAAAACTGGAGGCAGTTGGTGACATGAGTTTGAGAGAGAAAAAGGGTTGTGTTGTGTGTGGTACAACGCGTGTATATAAGCGTACCTAACATTACATTCATTGAGAAAAGGAACACGACAACCCTGCAAGTGTGTGGATAGACGCGACAGGTTTTTAAAGAGGAGGGATCTAGCTATAATATTGTGCTTGGATTCATTGAAAACCCCGTTTTTTAAATAAAAATTGTGATACTCCACAAATTACATAAGGAGCAACGGTGAGGGAAACAAAGTGATGTGATGTGATATTAGGTATCCTGGCATGATGAGAAAGATGATGATGACGATGAAACTTGTTCTTTTTTTTGCTGAATGTGAGGAATATCTGCATTCATATATAAAAGTAAGGACAGGGCATGGCATGAATGGCGGTGTCATGAAAGTTAAGTACGCAAAGCGGAAAATCCACAAAAGCACACCTTCAGGGAGATTTATTAACGGTTGCTTTAGTGCATAACAAACAGATCAAGCCAGCCATGCATATATTTGCCCTTCTTCTCAGCGTCTCATATAATATTATGCAGTCGTGCAACAATGAGCAGTGTACCAGTAGCAACACCAGAGCATGAGCACTACCTAGCTACCACCACTGCTCTCTATTTTCCTTTCCCAGAATGTAACGTGTTCTACATTGTGCTGAGAGAATGGCATCCAGTTTTTGCACCACCAGTTTTACTTGGGCTGAATCTGCAATTATCGTTTTGCTCATGATGATAATGATAATAGGATGGGATATTATAGTACACAAAACTGAATTGTGAAACGGCACTGTGGTCCTTGTGAAGGAGTTGTAGGATCAACATCAACCATTATTGCTATTGCCTAGCACACTCTACTACCAACAGAAATAACAATCCGAAATCTCATTTTGCACATGCAAAATCCCTTTCCTTTCCAATTCTTAACACCACCATGTTTACTTTGTTGAACCAACCGAAACTACCAGTGTCCCAAGATTTTCATCAGATGAGGGTCGCCCACGTTTTGTTAGAAAAAAGGCAGAGTTGTGTTTGCTCGTAAAAATGTTCACAGTTTAAACTTTCGTCACATAGCACACTTCATTTAGCCTCGAGAAAGTAGTTTTTTGTTGTTAATTCGCGTCCTAATATTCCCCGTGTGTAATTCAACCGAAGAAAGCAAGTCAAGGACTTGTGTTCAGCTTGTAGAAAACGTAGTTTTTTCTTAGCCGTGAAAGAAACTTTATTTAATGCAGTTATAACAGGCATTTAGTCAATACTTTGGGTGGAGGACAGGATGCAAGTTGTTGGAGAAAAATGAATTCGTGAAGGGCTTTTGTTATGCTTGGTTAAGTAAACTAAACTACATCTTCTTAAATACTTTATATTTGCATAATACTTTCTTGGAAAGATTTTTGGCTAATATTATTAAGATGGATGGATTTTGTAAATGTGTGTCATGGTGTGGTAGCTCCTTTAAGTGAGAAAGGGAAAGCAAATCCAGCACCACCACTACCATCATCATCATCCCTACCGGATGCAAAGTAGCTAAAGGAAATGCGGATTCTGCGGAATGCCAAAAAGTGTCGACTGCTGGAAAGTTGTGTTTTCTTCACCCAAAAAAGAGAAGACCATTATTTTCCTCCCCAACCACACTCCCATCACCATTTCGCATCCTGTTTCGTTTTGAGCTACTAGTGTAGCATCACCATTCTCATCATCATCAGTTTTCTTCCTCGGTTACTACCTCCTCTCCCATTCTTTTCGCTCCCTTTGGAGCATAGGAATCAATCTTGATTACATAACTCTGTTTTCTCATGGGTATCCACAAGGGAGTCGCGCCAATATAGGAATAGGAAAGACGTGAGCTGAGAGCCGCCACTATTATGCATATTGTTATCATGATGTGCAATAAGAAAAGACGTTTTTCTAAGCCTACGCATACAATAATGCATTAGGTAAAAGAATGTTATTCACATGTGTCGTGTCGTCTCTCTCGCAGCTTTTCCACATTTTCAATGCCTCAACATATATCAAAATGGAAACAGGAGTAAAAGTGGTTGACGACGATGCTTGTGGTGGTGGTGAGATATTTTTTACTTGCTCCGTTCTACTTTTCTTTCACTCATCCATCCATCCACATCCGTTGTTGTCGTCGTGCCCTAGTAGCACCACACCACTTTTTCCTTTCTCGTCGCTCCATCCTTCTTCCAGCTTTCCCTATTGTGATGACGCTCGATGACGGTATTACGTACTGTGTAGCACTACTAACACATCTTCTTTCTTCAAGTCAGTAGTGCGAACACAAGAGGAAATGTTACACTTTCTCTCTCCCAAATAAAGAAACAAAATCTTTTCTTGGATTTTACTTCTAGGAAAGCTAGAAAGCCTTGTGCTATTCTCGTCCCAACTTTCCAACCCACACTACCACGACGAGAGCGAGTAGTACACAAACAAGTTTTTGCTTGTGTGTGGTGATGGTGGTGGTAGCAACTGGCAACACTTATTTTCTTTGTTTTCTCACATAATGAATGCATATTTGTGACAGGAGGGAAGAGTGGAAGAGTGATAAGAAGCTTGGGCTCGGAGTAAGAGAGTGAAAGGGAAAACGCATATGAATTTACTTTGGGTCTAACTTTCAGGGCTGAAATTATTAGAACTAATGCATGAATCCGGATGCGAGTAGGTACCAACATGCTTCCTAAGGCCCAGATGCACGTAACTTATATGAAAATCCAAAATCTCAGTGGAGCTAGCACTTGTTGTTATGCATGTGAGTGCTACATTATGAGTATGAATGCATGTATTAGGTATGAAGAGCCTGTTACTACTGCGTTGTAGGTGTCTACCCAGTCGCATGTGAGTTGACGAAAGGGAATTGTGGGGAATTGGAGTTTCCAGTCTTCAACCTCGCTATAAATGTCCGGACACTCTGGACTCTTGAGTAAATTGGGGGAGATTGCCACAAAAGCCGGCGATGTGGTGTGGCGTGCTCAACCCAAGCAGAAGGACGATGGAAAGCACAAATTCGCAAATAAAACCTCTACCTCAACTTTTCTTTTGCAGGAGCACTTTCTCTCCTTCCAACCAACCACCATCACCAATTCAGTTTACCAAGATGCATAAACAAATGGCACAATTTCCAGTCATCTTCTCTCTCTCTGCTACACACACCAACCAACCAAACTTAAGATGAAGAAGACGGTAAATTTGGTGTGATGGAAATAGGCAAAGGATACAATTTTGTGTGTCCGGATTTATTAACTCACGCGTGAATTTATGCACGCTCGCGTAACATCTTAAGGGAGAGAGGATAAAACCAAATTTGCTGAAAACTTGTTCCATTTTCCAAAGGTAAAGCTTGATTCAAGGAGAGAGTCTCGATCCATTTCTTGTGCATCAAAGTACCTACATCATGCTCTGGCAGACCACGGAAAAGATGTGTGTTGGGGCTTACTCTAATGCAATAGTCTTTCTCGGTAAAAAAAATTTGAATATTTTTTTCGAGATAAATAAAAGTGTGCCAAATACATATTATCATGTCCGCATGCATCCGGCATTTTTGCACACAATCGGAAACACCACGTTATAGTATTTCCAGCTGTTGCAAAGAATTTTACCGCATTTCTTCTTTATAAGGAAAATGCATACAATAATTAATCTTTCTGTTTTATACCAAAATGTGAAAAGATGCGCCCCATAAAGTTATATGCTCTTGCATATTTTTTTGGGAGAAAGTTTCCCCGACTCATGTTACATTTACATTACTCCAATAACAAAAACAGGATGTTCGTGTTTCCTAGCCAGAAAGATAAAAATGATATTACCACTTTTCCACGGGAATTACATCAAAATGATGATGATGATGATGGAATCCAAGATAATTTCCTTATCATGCATACGTACATGTGTTCATAGAATGAACAGCCACAACCACAACAAAATGAAAGAAAGAAAAAAACGTGAAGCCAAGCCAGGTCCTCGTGCTTGCCTCCTCTTTACTTCCATGTTGTGCAGCCGCAGCCCACATTCCATTTCGAGACATAGTATATTTGAGTTTCTTAAGAAGCTACGAACGAAAGCAACGTGATAAGTGTAAGGAAAATGCTATTACCTTCTTTCCCATTTGTTTATGGCTTCGTCAATCAACTTTTCCCCTGACTAGCATACTATCCTTTCAAAGAAACGTGATATATTTCCTACGGCTAAGAAATTTCCATAAATATGATGAAAGGGGAATCAGCGATGCACAAAGTACAAAGCATATAACGTTTTTTTTATTCCGTGTCTTTCTGTTTCCCCCTTTCGTCATTTATTAATAATTACAACAAAATTTATTCTTATATCCGTCCGGCATCCGGTAGAAACTGAAGAAGTGATTAGGTGAGAACATAATACAACTCGTTGGGGCTATTATCAAGGCTAATTTATTTTTATGTGACACTAAATCTGATTGTGATTGCATTAAAAAACTGCCACCCCTTAAAATAAAGCAACCATCTGGGAATGTGCCCATTAATTAATTAATCAATCGGGAATGGGAGAGAGAGACCCATAAATGATAATAAAAAGTGTAACATCTCACTTTTCCTCAAGATAATAAAAACTCGCTGTTGGAATTTATGGGGAAGGAATAATAGATATATTATTATTTGTCCCACTCACCCTCATCCTTTCCTCCTCTCTTTTTTATTAGCTTTGTTCAAACAAACGAAGAAGAAAAAGTTGTAAGGAAGAAAAAAGTGTGTTAGCTTTACTTCAATTTGATTTATTCCGTAGAAAAAGAAAGGGAGTATTATATAAAGTAGGAAAAACTACAATAAAATATGTTTTTTACACACAAAAATTTCCTAACAAGAAAAAGAATCTATATTACCATAATGCAGGGTGACACACGAGAGGAATAGACCCAACGAAAAGGTCGCTGCCTCTCCTCCTGATCATACTGATGCTGAGTAAGAGTAAAAAAAGAAACTTTGTTTGTTAGACAAGAAGAAAGAAGCTGATTATGGGAATTTGTCATCACATCTACTTTCCAGACTCCCAAACACACACTTTTTTTTACCAAAGACTTTTGTGAACTTGCTCCTACTTGTTCTTTCAACCTTACAGACAAACATGCATATTCGCACAAACCTCCAATTCCATTTCAATAGATAAAAAATGGGATTCGCATCCCGTTCGCAAAAAAAATGGAGGCGGTGTGGCATGGTGTAGTGTGGTGAGCTGCTGCTTCCAATAGGCAACCATCAAGGTGGAATGGAACAAGGGACAAAAAAATGGAGTCACTTTTTACTAACTTTCTTTCCTTCTCTTTTGTAGGGTGCGTATTTCCTGATGTGGATAGAGTCATCCTTGTTGAGTATGAAAGTTTGGAGGATATAAAAAATATTTTCTTCCCTTTTCCATTATAAATGTGATGTCACACCGCATCATAGTAGGTATAGGCGTCTGTATCTAAGAAAATAATCGATAATACAAGTTTTTAAGGGGCTTGCCAATATTGTTGGTTAACAGAGATGGGTATACACATTTTTTTCCCATTTCAATCATACATCTGGATGGAGAAAAGGTCGGAAAAGGCTACTTTAATACTGACACATGACTGAAAAAATAATAATGTTGGTGAAGTTGAATTTAATGTTGATGCAATGCGTTCCTGGTCGCAACAAAATTGACAGGAAATAATAAATGTTGGAGTAAGTAAGTAGGATGCAAAAACATAAGTAAGAGAAATAGAGTGACCTACATTTTTAGTAGGTTCCTTTTATCATATCAGCATGTCATGTTGCATTCCAATGTCGGAGAAACTGCAGCAGCTCCAAAATGAAATGAATGAAATATTCATGAAAACATTAGAGCGAGAACACGTAATGTAATGTATGAACTGTAATGTTCCTCTCTGAAACAAACCAGCCGATGCGATGCTTGCACCCGAAAAAAAATCGCTCTTTCACATTTCCTTGCAATATTAATTTGCATTGTGGCCCCCATACATACACAAACACATGAACTTTTTATGCGTCTGTCTGTTTCCGCTGCCCCAACTTATTCCACGTTATTTTTTTTGCTGCACAGGAAAAATGAGACTAATGTGGCGATAGTTCGGAGAAGAAAAAAAGTAGCGAAATTAGATTCTTGAAAAGTGGAAGGTCGCCACTCAGCAGGATGATTACTCAAAAAATTAGAGCAAGATACAGAAAGTATTTTACACTAGCTGGTATGAGCGACCCACATATGATTTCATAGCAAAATATAAAAATCTTCCCGGCTGAGCTGAGTGCTAAAGGAGGAATTACGAGCAAAGTAGTAAAACGAGCATTTTCCCTCAATTACAGCTGCTCTTTAAACTATACTAGTACGGCTTTCTTCCTCTGACGTACAGTGTACTTTTTTCTTGCTCGAAATTGCAGTTGACCTTGTGAGACAGGCGTGCAGTGCAGCTTTAGTACTTTGTAGCTTGTGTGTACTACGTTGATTTCTTTTTGGTTGATCTCTTTCTCCTCCCTATAGCACAGAGGGTTATGTCCTATGTGAAAGGATAAGTAATGGGTATGTACATTCCAACATGATTTATTGATGACTGGAACATTGCCACTATAAATTTGTAGTATATCACAAGAAAATGTGTTTTTTTCGTCCTCGTCCCCTTCAACAAAACTGCTATATAATTTCGCGACCTAAAAGAACAAGTAGGAGAAATTGAGTAGGTATATGAATACTCAGAGAGCACAGCTTCTTGAGCTCACCAAAACCAAACCGAAGAGGCAAAAGATGAGAAGGAAAACACGTCTTGGATACTTTGAAAGTGGGTCTCCGGCCTCTCAGATAGATGCTTATACACATCCTCGTTATCTTGAAGGAGAAGAAAAACACAAATCTTTTCCCTTTTTGCATATTCCATTCATTCATTCCTCTTGCTTTATAATATCCCTCTTCTTCTTCTCCGTGAACTGGCTCTCCACTTCAACTCAATATTTTCCTTAAAGGAAACGAACAAGTTTGCATATCCAAAAACTGCTCCTATGAAAATAAGTAGCTTAGTGGTAGTTTGGTTAGTGATGCTATGTTACATTTATATGTCTTCCTGTTTCTTTTCCTTGGTCTCATTTCATAATCCACTTTTTTTCTTCTCTGAGTCTCAAAAGCTTTTAAAGGGCTCCTTCAAAATGCTCTGTCTTTGATCACCGGACTAGTCACAGGAGGAAAAAGATAGTGTCTTGAGGAGAATATATATCTTATTTCTTAAGCAAATATTGAGCAACTGTACGGAAAATATATCATTTGAGAAAGTTGATGATGATGCAAAAGCTACTTTTAGAAATTGGATGAAGGAGAGACAAAGGCGGTCTGTTGTTTTCCCTTGCTTCTTTGTGCAGTAGAAGCTATACAAATAAATGCTTTCATCGGTCACTGACCTCCATGAAACGTAGTCTATGATTAAAACCAGTTTAACAAGTGATTATCATAAATTTTCTTAATATTATGCATCGTTGAGTTTGAGAAGGAAAAAATGATTTGCTACTTTTGTACATCCGCTTTCCCAACCGGGAAAAAATTCGATTTATCAGTGAGATGACAACTTCAGCTTCCTTCCCTTTGACCTGAAACTGGCACTTCAATTTAAACAGAAGCGCTAAACACACCTCTTTATATTGTTTTGCAACAGAATTAAGAAGGCAGAAAACTCATTTTAAAATGACAAATAGTTCCCAATATACCTACCTGTGTGTCTAAAACAGGTAGAAACACAAATATGTTGCATACCTATATCCTGACATGAAGAATTAGGCGAATTGTTGAGTATGTTGAATTTGGATCAAGTAACAAAAAATTGCATGTATTGTTGTGTGCTCATATTTATAGAAATACATAGCATAACATCCCAGTATAATTTTCTAGGGCTCAACAAACCTAATATGTCTTTGGGTGACAGGTTACACGACACAAAAATGCTGAATCCAGGGATTTACTGTCTTCAGCAGGAAGAAAAATGTTTTTATTTTTGTCATTCCAACTAACAATCAGCTACGAACTCATCCAATTGCTAGTTGTTATCCCTATCGTGTCAAAACGTCATCAGACACACATACATTTATGACGATACAATGAAGTATAAAAAAATATACTGTATTCATCATAATAATATAGTTCTTAATAGTACCATAATGTCGTTGACATTTTAAGTCGACTAGTTTTATTGCTACGTGCTGTCTAATGGCAATCTTTCCTTCATGACTTTCTCCATCTTTTGTTGAAGAAAAAACTGGATGATTTTATTTTCCTCAGCTTAACTCTAGCTTGTTGCTCCTTTTTCCACCCTTATCATTTTGTCTTTCTCGAGTTTATTGTGTCTGATTTGTCTTAACTGTAGAAAGGTAAAAATGGGCTCGAAATTCGATACCAAATACACTCGCTTTCTCCATCTAAAGAAGCAATTAGCAATGATCTGACATGACCCCTAACACGAGACGGGAGCTGCTACACAATCTACAGTTAACTCTGTCTGGCTCAGCAGAATATAATTGGATGACAGGGTGAAAGTCTGGAGAGCCTTCAATTCCTGGAATCGGATCTCGTTCGTTCGTACCAATAATTCCTCGCTTGAATTTCCAAAGATCAAACTCAATTGGTGGAATATGATGGTTTATAATAGCTTTCCTGATCTGCTCTGTCAACAAGTTTCCCTTTCCCTCTTTTATATTTTCGGGGAAACTTATAATGAAGTGTTTCCATCCTTGGGAAAAGTAAATTTCAAAAGTTAGGAGCGTTTGATGTATTCCTCCGTTTCTTTACTGTTATGATCATGATCCTAGGAAACTTTTAGTTTAAGTCAGACTAACTTATTTATTCAAGCAGAAGCAGCGGCCGTGATGAGTAAATGTCATTACCAACCTCAAAAATATAAACTTTTTTTCCTGATGAATTGTCACTGAAAATGTAAGAGTGGATAGTGATGGCAATGGTGTGATTAAATGTGACACAAATCAACCAAAGTTTGCCTTTTCTTGTTGCTTTTGTTAAACTAGAAAATTTTCAGTTCATTCTCATGTGCCCTAGTGGTGGCCTTCCCCTTTTCTTCATCATAAAAAGCATATCATTATCATTGAGACTGCTCAACTTTTCCCTTCTCACCCCAACTTTTTATTTTATTTCGTAACTTTCACTTCAATTCAATATGATCTTCTGTTCAATAGCAAACAAAAACGTATCAAGTAAGTTGAGCAAGCAAGAGAAGCCAGACCGAAACCACGACCATGTTCATATTTGCCATCTTTTTATGGGGTTTCTCCTCTCATTCTCGTCTTCATTCCTCCAACATTCTTCTCTCCGTTTTTTACACAGTACAAATCAACTACAATAATACTCAACTCAACAAGATGTTTTCAAAGATTGTAAATGAAAGAAAAAAACCGTCTTGTTTACTCACGTGGACCCAATGAAATTTTCAAAAAACGGGGAGACTCCTAAAAAATTACATGATGTGGATAGTTTGTGACAAACAGTAAAGGATGGTCATACATACATATTTTCAAAGGAGCAGAAAGGAAAAGAGTGGGTACATAATAATAAAAGTTTTACAACATCCAAGAAAGAAAGAAAATCCCTAGAAAAAGTTTTTTTTTTGAAGAAAATGGAAGAATTGTGTGTCTTGTCTGTGTGTGTATCCTTTTATGGGTGACACTCTCATCTGATCTGAACCAAGCAAAGACCAAACCAACCTGTTCTTTTTTATAAGCGAATGATGCGATGTGAGTAATATAATATGCACATATGCAATCTTTTTTTCTATCGTCTTTGACTACGCACCGCATCACATTTCAAGTGCATTATTCAAAAAGAAAGGTAGACACAAACCTACGATTTGTAAGTATTCCAAAAGAAAAAGGTTTTTTTCTCTCTATCCAGATCGTCCTGGTCGGTATGGAAAAAAGAGGAAAAACATGGTGGTAGTGTGGTGATATGCGTGTCTCAATGTCTCCTCAAGCAAAGATCTTTATCGACCGTCATGATCATGGTGGTACTCTCAGCCGTCTTTTTTACGAATAATAACATTCCTATTTGACTCAAAGAAGGTTTGGATACTTGTACTTCTTCTTGCGTATATTTTTACATGTATCGCATTCTTATTCATCTTTTTCCCTGAGAGAACGTGAACAAGATTTTTATTTCTTTCTTCCTCCACTGAAATATAGAAAGAGATAAGACGGGAAAGAACATGTGGTTTTTTTTATATTAGAAGATATATACGTAAGAGAAAAATGTAGCAAGTGCATTTTCTGATGGAACAACTACCTACTTCCGATCACGATGATGATGAACATATTTGGTGATATCGTATTGCCTTTTGTGACTACCTTTTTATTGCTTTGCTGCTGCTTTCTCCTCCTGTTTTTTCTTTGCTTCTCGTCTTCGTCTTCACTTCATACATGATACAAATTCCACCCAATGGTTTCCGCCGCCATTGCGGGATCTCTGATGATGAAGATACGTATAAAGTTTCCTTTTTGATGAGGTACAGAAATAAAAACCAACCGAAACTGATATCCAAGTGAATATAGTTGCATTTCATGTTGAAGGAAGTAGGAAGCTGTTGAAGTACCTTTTTCCCTCTTCTCCAAAAAATGATAACGTTGTCGGTTGGGGGAATCCAACAAAATGGCAAACAGCATATGAGAGAAATAAGCTGAGTTGGAACATTACAAAAGAAAATGATGATGATATGATAGGTGCAACCAACGATCACACTGATCTCGAAAGATGATAAGAGTAATATGTATTTCTTTCCTCCGAATCTTTTCATGTGAAGGTATGAAAATTCATTGCAAACATTTTCCATTTTCATCTCGTAGAATCCTTTGGAACGAAAACGTGTTTGATGTTATTCCAATTCTCAAAGAGAGGAATGAAATTGACACGTGAGAAAGGGAGATAGACATGTTGTCTAAATAGCCGCAGGCAGTGTCATTGATGGATGTTGAAACAAGCTTTCCAATCCATTGCATATGGGCACAAATAATAATATCCTATTTGTTATGGGATGATCTACATAAAAATACAAAGTTCTGTTTGAAATCATCAAAAAAAATTTCTTTTTCAATATCCTTTCATCATGATCATCATCATCTTCCTTTCCTTTGGCGTTGAAAAGGCTCTTGCTGTGATTTCATTTTTGCGCTCTCGCCTCTACTTTCTCTGGTGGTGTATGTTCGGTTTTTCATGTGGAGAATGAAAAGCTTGGAAAATTATATCCTGTTTCTTCCTTTTCTGGGTCCGTAATGAAACCAACGATTGTCAATAATATATGCGCGAAATCATTTAAGCGGAACGAGTCAATGAACGATGAACGAAGCTTTTCTTTGCCCCATTTTCGGATTTGTTACTATACACAGTGCTATTTTAAATTATGTCGATATATTGACTCGCCTCTGTTTGTGCTTGGTGATTATTATGCAAAGAAAAGAAAATTTTTTCTTTTCTCCTTTGGTGTTTTCATTCACACAAGAGAAGAGCAATATCTTTTGCAAGAGCGAGCAGTTGGGTTTGAGTTAAAAGAAAGAAGCTTATGGTTGGCTAGAGCATGTTCCTTTCTTCTTGCTAAACACAAGCTAAAGTAAACATTTTTCTGTGTCAATATCTCTCCTCTCCATCTCGCCCCATTTTCTTCTCAGCTTTTAATGTACATATAAATCTAACTCACACTCCAGTCATAACATACGCAAGTATTATATTTCGCATTCTGCTGGAGGAGACAATAATGGAAATCTGTGCTAAGCCCTTTGAAGTCTTAAAGAAAATCTATAATAATAAGCCACCATTTACAAACTATCATCATTTCTACTTTGCCTTTCACCCAGAGAGAATGGATGAAATCATGTGAAAAATTTAGTGGCTACTTGAAAAAAATTCACAATACAATGGCATATAGTAGCAAGAAGGAGGAGGAGCGCAGAAAGGAATCCATTCTAAAAAATTGTATACACAAAGGAACGAAATAAATATATGTGGTTTTGCGATTATGACAATATGGTAAAATAAGAATTATCTGTGGTTGAAAGATTTATGGCCAAATTTTGACACAATGAAGGAGGCGAAGAAAGCAAAGAAATGTTTTGGAAAAGTAACCCATTTTTGTTGTGACTAAAAATGTAGTCATTTTTTAACTCAGTTCGCTGAAAATATACTTTGCTCGAGCTTAATGTTGACAACTGCAGCCTATTCAGATTATTCCAATCCGTTCCCAGAATAGAATGCAGCACAAGGCCTTTACTCAAGATTAAGTTGCGCAGATTACGCTAGAAAATATATTGGGTCATTGTACATATCTGCTCTTCTCATCTCTAATGTCGAATTTACAAAGGAAACTCGTTGAGTGGATATTTGTGCCAACAGGAAATATAATATTGTATTTTTTATTTGCATTGGTCATTCCTATGAAATTGCATGCTTTTTTAAAAGCGTGTGTTTCACAATACATTTGAAAAGGCTCTTCGCTGGGATTCCATTGTCAAGATTATAAGTAGCAAATTTTAAAAAGTGTCAAGAGGGAAACAGGTGCTTAAGGCAGCTTCCGAAAATTTAGTAACGTGTACACAAAACAGGTAGGTAACTCTCACATACACTTAGGTAAATACATCACGTTTTCACGTTGTTGTTTACACATAAAAATCATATTATTCTTGCGCAATTATTTTTGCGAGTGTTGAGCCATGCTCCACTAAAAACAGGCTCAGAGATATTTTTCCCTTTCCAAATCCCACCTTCTTCTTTTGATGGCGCACTTAATTCAAATGCATACAACACTCTACATGTTATAATCTTTTTTGGGACCGTGTCAAAGAACCAGGCCTGCAGAATCTTCTTGACCATGAAAATCTTCCGGTGAGGGAGCCCAAAATCTTCCGCTGAAAATTTTTGATTATTGTTAGCGGGGGGCTCTGCCCCCGGACCCCCTCCCTAAATATCTAATACCCTTAATTAAACCAAAAAGAAAAACCATGACATCCAGCCTGAAACGTGTTAAATACTTAATGTGTAAGTTTTTTTGGATTGGTTACAATCAAAGAACTTAAATAGAACTAGAATGTCGTGTAGGCTTGAAATATATGTCGATTTTTTTACTCTTGCCGTACCATATCTCTTTAGTATCTGTACAGAATCCTTTAAAATCGGAGGCGATCTCAGAACTTGCAAATATCAATGTTCAGTTAGACCGCAATTCAGTTCAGTTAAAAATCTGTAATATATATAGAAAGATGTATCATGATGATCACAGTCCATAAGGCTTATATGGAGATGTGCATTCTATCAGTTTTACCCTATGTTTAGTGAGAGCTGGAGAGAGAAGCCGATCTGAGCGTAGAAAAATATTAAGCCATATTTCGAATCCACCAAGTAAGCGATCGTTATTGCATTGGAATATTTTGTAGGCAGTTGCACACTGCGACCAACATGGACAAAAGCGGACATCCGGACATTTTCAGGAATTTTTTGCCATGATTTTTATTGTGTGAATTCACACATGAATTTTATATCACACTTTCCGATTACATGGTCTTTTATATGCATGTATTTGAGTTAAAATTTCATTGCTGTTTGTTTTAAACATTACTTTACACAAAAAATAGCAAAATCACCCTCGTTGTTCAAATGGGTTGTTTTAAAAAAAAGGAATAAGCTTGAAAACTTATTCCCATCAATTACGTTACCAGCTACGCTTTTCAGTACCGTAATTTACAAACGATGACAGTAAAATCTAAGAACAGAAGAGTCCTTAATGAGGAAGAATGAGATTCCTAAAAACCAGCATTATATAAACAGAATTACTAAATTCATTGAGATCAGATCACATTTGATTTTAAATACTTGAATGTAGAAATGGTAATTAATTTAATTAATACTTATTGTTATGTAGCTTCTACAAGAACTAATAAATACACCGTACCTAGCTTGTTTTCAAGCGGATTCATGTTTCAAAATTAATGTGCTTAGCATTCCAGTGAAAACCCGATTTTACAGTCTCGTCTAGATATTACATTTTTAGCTTACGGTATGTTTTTGATTTGTAAACTGGGAAATCTACATTGTGAAACCGGAACTTCGTTTTTCGGATTGTATGGCACAATTTTAAACTTAGGATGTAATATAAAAAGTTAACGGTTTGCTTCCAACATTAGTTTTGGACAACAGTTTTTGCATTGCTAGTCCAAGATTTTTTAAATCATGCAAATGGCATAGGTGCAAGAAATCGTCCTAATTTCCTTACTTAAGATAGAATCAGAAACTTCTTTTACACCCTTTATGAGGCAGAACCTTAAGATATACAAGCGACCTAAATCACCCAAATATTTCCGACAACGGATGCAGTACAATCAATTTATATTCTAAAAATTCAGGAATTAAGTAGTTTCTGTACTCCTGGGGAAATATACTGTGGTCTGGCTACCAAGCGATAGAAACCCCAAATCTGTTTTACATTACTATCGCCGATTAATGCTCTTTTAGGTGTGCCATTGCATCCTTTGATAAATGCTTTAACTTTTAGCCTAATGCATTTCGTAATTTGTCCACCCATTTTAATCCCACCCCTTTATTTGAGGTTTCCTGAGTAATATTTGAGTTGTCACATGTATTTCCAATATTCAAAAAACCAATTTTGAAATAAAAATACTGAAACAGTAAATCTCTGAAATGGTTACGAAATGAGTTTATGGTTTCCTTGAATAAAATTACAATTTAGGAAATGGGAAGGAAATTTTGGACCGGAAAGAAAATTTGGGAAATGGGAAGCAAATTTGGAAAATAAGAAGAAAATTTGGGACCGGAAAGAAAAATTTGGACCGGGAAGAAAAATTTTGGACCGGGAAGAAAATTTTGGACCGGGAAGAAAAATTTTGGACCGGGAAGAAAAATTTGGACCGGGAAGAAAATTTTGGACCGGGAAGAAAAAGTTTGGACCGGGAAGGAAAATTTTGGACCGGGAAGAAAAATTTTGGACCGGGAAGAAAAAGTTTGGACCGGGAAGAAAAATTTAATTTTTTCCTTTTTATTTTTTTTAATTTTCAAATTTTTTCCCCTCAATTATCTTCCGGTGAGCCCCCAACCCCAAAATAGAAGATTCTGCAGGCCTGGTCAAGCACCTATACCGTACATGCAAATTAGGAGACCCCGCTTTTTTGAATTTTCTTTGTTTTTGACTATATGCAATCTGCTTCAGGGTCCGATGTTCAAAGAGTTAGGAGGGGACTGTAACTCACGCAGACCCGCAGCAAAAATTATCTGTTATACCAATGAGTACTTAAACCTCTTGATAAAGTACGCATATATGTATTTGCAATGCAGACAACGATGGAAAGCAACTTAAAACCCTTAATTTACTGAAACTAAACACCTAACGTGTCATATTTTAAATCACAGGTTTCTACGTATATTTTATTCTAATTCGTATTTATACAAGTTTTAACCCACCTTATCAACTCAACAACGTCCGAGTATGTAACTAAAGCTACTAAGCAATGTTGACTCACATTATTGAGAAACTTCAAAACCAGCATAGGAGTCATTACGTAACCGTGGTCATTGCGTAAACTTTTTGGAGGACATGAAATGAACATGAACATGTAATTCGTTTCATTTACTCCTTATCAACCTTGATGCTTCACACTTTCCGTCAACAACTTTCCATTGATTTCGCACTATGATGGTGCTGGAGAGCAGTGTCTCACAACATTAGAGAGCAGCCGTTTCACGCCGGCATAAATACAACAAGAGTTATTTAATAGCAATAGTTAATGTGATAGCACTGTATCCGAGCAGCATCCGATTTTAGAAATTTTCAAAAACCAATTTTAAATTAAAACAACTTTATGTGCATGTACAATGTTTCACTTTTGCACTACTCCCCTACATTACTTATGATGTGAAGTCACGATTTCATGTTAATATCGTTGAATGACAATTATGAGACAATACCCTCTTGTACACATTGTTAATAAGTTAAACGTATTATCCGTCAAATAATGTTGAAGTGCTTTTGCCGATTGACGTACATAATATGAAAACTGAACAGATGAATTATGTTGAAATATGTATACATGGAATTACCGTGTTAAATTGTTTACTCATTTTTATAAATCAAGATAACAAAGTTTCAGTCATAAATATTGACTCATTGATTGTCATCAGTGAAATGAAGGAAGAGCGTGGAAAATATTGATTTATTGGACACGTCAACTTTTACGTTGACGTCAGGCAAAAAGATAAGCCAGCTGCTATTATATATTGCGCAACATTTTAAACACGTCATGAAATTGTAATAATATAACATAATAATATGAATGAATTAACTGTGAACTTTAAATGAATTTTTACTTGAATTTTGGAAATTATTATTATTAAGATAACAGCTTAACATTTGTTTAAACTAAATTTACCCAAAAAAAGAAAAGTCTACTTTTGATTTCTTACAATTGTAAATAATCACGGTTTAAGTCAGTGCCTGGCTAATGGGCGTTATATGAGGTTCAACTATAAAAAATTCCGACTCAAATTACCCCACGATGATGATGATGATTATGGGACAGCAATAAGCAAATTAAATGAAAAGTTGCAAGTTTCTTTGTTCATTATTGCTGTAACTGTACTTGATGCCGCTCCATAATTATCATCAGCGTGGGGTATTGTGGGCCGGGAATTTATATAGATAACGCCAGTTAGCCAAGCACTGGTTCAAGTTCAGAGATCCATAGTATAAAAACTTCCGAAAGAACATTTTTTCAAAACATTTTATTTCCAATCAGTATTCTACATAAAATGTAGATTCAAGTAAAGCTGACACTAATTGTGAAAATTTAAATCTGTGTACTTTACGTTGTTACAAAGCCAACTGAATTTGTGATATCACTGTGAGATTTTGCTACTGAAATTTCACAGTACGGAGGAGGGTCAACTTGTGGAGTATCTGGATTCTGAGTATCAAAGTAAGTCGGCGGAAGATCGATTACAGAAACACGCACAGTCGGACACAACGTTTGTTGTCGGCGTGCAACAACGAATGGGAAACGAAAGGTTGTTGTCTGTTGTTCACTTTGCCTCAAACGTGCTGCAAATCTAGCAACCACTGCAATTCCGAATACCTTGTAAACAATAAGCATTAAAATTGCGGCCAATATAGCTTCTTCAAAGTTCACTTGAGTTCCTGCTGACTAGCAGGCCAATGATGTAGATTGCAATGGTGACAAACGTAAATCCCACCCAAGAAATACATTTTCCACTCTCTTTCTAAATTTGGTAATTTTTGTCCTATAGTATATAAATTGCACAAAACGAGTACAAAAATTATAATTTGCTGAATCTTACGAGCTTTGCTCCGTTGTATAGCCTAACTGCCATCCAAAGCTGATGGCTTGCAATGTAAATTACAATGCCGGAATAGACAGCTACAGTTTCTTCTGCAATGTGGACAAACAATTCTTGGACATTTTATTCCAATGAAACATAAACTAATTGATTGCAATTGTTCTCTTACTGTTATCTTTCAAAGGATTCTCATCTCCGTTGTAAAATAGTGCCACGATAAGAATAGAAACGACAAGGACAACGTTAAGTGCACTAACCACCTTTTGTAATTAAGATATTTTAAAAATTAAAACATAACTGTAAAATTTGATTACGATAAATAAATTCTTTATTTAAATACTTTTGCTGTCAGCTTACTGCATCAAATATCGCAAAAAATTTCACGCTTTTTTGCAAGGGCTTGAAAGAATCAGGACTCTCATTTTCGTTGAAAAAATTGCAGACTAAGCAAGACAACGAACTTGTGGCAACAACAGTTTATCTATACTGACAACGGAGGTTGAGTTGATCTGATTCATGGAAATCACGTATACTCACATTGATTGTTGAATTCTGCTGATAAGGCTTTCCTGTCAGTACAAACTTTATCGTGGCGTGACGTTCAATATGCCAATTATGTGATGCAAGTTTAAACCGGATTTTGGTAGTCAAATCGAAATAAAATTTAAGATTCACTATCACGAATATTTCAAATTACTTACTGAAATAATGAAGATAAATTTTACTTCAATCCTATTGCAGCCTTTTTTCGTGGCTAAACATTGATGATATTTAGGCTTATTAGAGTTGTTCACTTTATGTCAATACATATTATTCTAGCGTTATCTGACCGAAGCCAAACTTTGTATGAGTATGTTTGTTCACAAATGGAGCATTCTAAACCAACGTTGCAATCACATATTTAACGTATTTTAATGTTTGCCTACATGTTACACTTGCAGTTACATATTTGCCCTTTTTTATTTTAACCGTTTTTTGTTAATTATGGAAAATTGTTTCATGATTTTTCATTTTTACATGACACAAAGCGATAAATTTTTAAATCTTTAACTCCGGAACTTGCTTTAATGTTCTAAAACGTTGATTTTATGGTTGATATGTAACAACCGCCCCAACAAACGAAAAAATATATTAATTTTTGTTGAAACTAATTTTAGCTCATTTCTGCGATTTTATGTGCATATTGAACTACATATTTTGACTTTTTAAACTTTATATTTACACACGTAGTTTGGCAGTTTTTACTACACAGAATGAACAGCTCTAATTACTATCATCATGCACCGATAATTTTTCGTTGAATTAATGTACCCTGCAGTCATCAATGAAAAGTGCCAGCTGCTATATGAAGCCGTTTCCTCTCAACAATTTTAATGCCAATATTGCAATACACGCGTAATTTATTCATAAAGCTGCTGGAACTTCGCAAATATATTTCCTTATTGAAAAGCAATCCAACAAAAACAAAAAACCGGAAGTCAAAACCTTGTGGTGTTTGCTATATGTACATATTTTTGCAGAGTGAAGATAATTTCGACTAACTAATACGAATAAAATTTCCAACACCACATCATAGTTATTATTATTCATTACTGCAACTAGAATATAGAAAAAATATGCATTGCAAAAACCAAATTTTAAAATACTTACAATTAGGGTATCTAAAAAATAGTTGGCTTTATTAAACCTTCAAAAAGTATTTCCCGTTTTAAACCTCTGATTTTACATCAATGCTTTGCAGAACGGTCACTAAATCTGTGCTATACGGCGGTGGCGGTTCAACGTTTTCAGTTTCATTCTCAATTTGTAAATACGATGGCGGAAGGTCCACCGTGTAAATTTGAGACGTAGGGTGAATTGGACCTGGCCGACGTGGCGGAACTGTTGGGTGCATTCCTAATTGATCATTTTGTTTCAGTAATTCTGTATATGTGAAAACCACCGCAATTCCAAAAACTTTATATAAAATCAGCACCACAAACACAACCAATTCTGCCCCTTGAAACGTCTCAGAGGTTCTATTTGACACCAACATTATGATGTAGATTGTAAATATCACAGAAGTTGACAACCACCAAAATCTGCATTTTCTGAAATCTTCCTGTGAATTTAAAATCAAATTAATGGAAAGTGTAAAATATTATTACTTCAACCCTTTCAAATATTCTTACGTTTTCCGCACCACTCTTCAACCTACTGGCTAACAAAAACTGAAGAATCGTAAGCACCAGAACAGTCACCACAATAACAAGCAAACCTTTTGTAAAAATTTGAAAAATTTACTTCATTTTAAATACAATTTTATTGGATATGATTCAAGACAATTATATTAGACCTATTCTCTTGCCAGCACCAGCTTGTTCTCCTTTGGTTGACAAAACTACAAGTACAGCGAATACAGAAAGTACGAAAATGATAATGTTGAAAATCTACGGATGAAAACGAAGTTGTTAGCAAATGGTTGTTTTTATAATATAAATTCGGTTAAACGTTTTTAACTTACCACATCAAAAACTGCAAGTATTTTGACACCCTTCCGTAAGGGAATACAAAGACAAGGATTCAGAGCCATTTGGACTACTGTATTAAAATCAGTCAATGAGAAGAATAAATCATTTCACGGTTTGTAATCATAGTTCACCTTAACTCTTGTTGCCAAAGTTTATATTACGTATGTCGTTTCACTACAGTCACCTAAGCACCATTTATATCGTTGGATTCTCAGGTTTTTATCTTCAGATCTCATATCTCTGATGCATGATAGTCTTTTGCGTATGTAACGCGTGTTGATATGAGCCTTCCTCTAAAATAAACCTATAAGCGTCATACAAAAACCCATTGGTGATGCTTCCATTCACAATTTTGACTGTATGACACACGTAAAATGATTAAATGAGAGAATGGATAGTTAATACAGATAAGAATGTGTGTATAGTCTGTTTACAAATCAGTATAAATACATACTATCCCGATTATGAATATTCGCCATAAATTGACAGCCACTGCATTGGCATTCATTTAAAAAAATAAAAGACTTTCATGCATGTATAAAATGAGTTTCAGTGACAAGGAGTATTAATTAATTGGTAGCAAATGCGCCAACCACCTTCTGTTTCAGGAAGCCAAAGTGGATTTAAAGGGTGCCGATGTAAAGGGCAGCGTAGAAAGCGATTTTGATGGGAATCGGAAGTAGGCGATAAGCATCACAATCTGGAAGACGGAGCCTTCCGAAAACGAATGAAAATCCTGGTGAAAATTTAATTAACCGTTATTTATTACTACTGCAAAGCACAAAAACTTATATTTTAAACTACATTCTTTATCAAAAGGAAATCAACAAAAAGTAGTAGAGAAAGGCGTTGTGAGCACCCAGTGCTGCGTGTCAATCATACTGTCTGACTCAGGAAGGGTTTTGAGGAGCTCCTTTAAAGTTTTGACTCTGAAAGAGTAATAGTCAGCTGATAAATTATTTTGTAATTGAAAATTAAAACAAAAACTAGTACAAAATTCTCACCTGTTTGTCCGGGTTTCCAAAAAGGTCCCAGCTGCGGTCGAATTTCCGGCTAGAGTTACCCTTCTTCTCACCTTCAAAGGCTGCAGTACAGGTTTCTCCAATCTAATCGTGCTTCTTGCAATGTCATGCACTAGAAATTAAATTAAAAATGGCAATAAAACTAGTTAGCACAATCAAAAAATAGAAAGAGTCATTAGAGAAACGCATTAGTTGTAAAGTGTTACGTTTTTCGACAGTCTTATCACTTGTGTCCTTTCCCAAACATAATTCGGTCTCCCAATGGAACTTGGCATCTTCCAAGTTAAAAAACTCCTTTCCACATCCCCAGAAACAAGTAAAGATTCCTCGCTTTGCAAGTTGGCCCCTTAAAACATAAATATCATATTAGGTTAGTATTTAAATAAATATATTTGCAAAATTTAAAGTTATAAATATTTATAATAAACTTAATAACAGTAAAATAAAATGTATTGTGAATATACTCCTTGAATCCCTGTGGTTTGTTGGCGACGTGTTTACTTCCCATCATGAATTTCGGCTGGTAATGTTGTTAAAAACATCAATTAAACCTAAATATCCACTTTCTAAACTTAATATTTACGGTTGGTTGTGCACACAATTATCTGTTTTCTAATAAGTTCCAAATCACATCAACAAACACGACGATCAAAATTGACGTAAGAAATATACACAAAACGTCAACAGGTTGGTCTGTAAAAACGTTTCCAGCTGAAAGTCATGCGTTTGTTTCACTAAAACAAAAGCGTGCTGTTGTTGCAGCTGCTGACGTACGAGGGTATTATTATGTGGAGTCGGAAGCCGCCCTCTAGGATGGACTGAACGTCATCAAACTCGTTCTAAACCAGCAGAGGACGCACAACGGAATCTCTTTTTCGCTCCTGAGTAGCAGATTGAGAAGGTGAAATAGGATTTTGCTTTTAGAGCTACCGCCCCCCAAAAGAAAGAAAGACGAAAAGTAGATTGCACTCAAACCGTTTGTCATTATTTGATAATAAAAATTTAGATGATGAAACAATATGAGAGTTCAAAGCATTCCAACAGAATTTCTTTTGAGCAGGATTTTATTCAATCTTATTGCTGAAGCTACTTCTTCAGAAAAAACTTTAATTCATTGCTAATTAGATTATAAATGAAAGCGTTGGCGACTATCCTCCATCCTGTGTCGCTTGTTGCTAATGATTAACTGATACTCGCCTGTCTTCGACTCAAACGTCCCCTTCTGAAAGGAGCGGAGCTTGAGGGTGAACCGTGGTCCGAGTTCCCGATGCGCTGCCTTCGTCCCATCCTTTTTGAATTCATACCTGCATTTCCGTAAAAAATAATCAATTTTCTTAAAAACTGACATACAATTCAACAACGATTTCAAATGCCGGTGATGCAGTCCCGCTGATTATGAAAGGTCACAATCCTCCGACCCTTAAGGCTCCGGTTGATAGTGAAACAGCGAGGCAAACATCCGACCTACTCCGGCTCCCAGTCGAGTTCTGAAATTCCATAATACTTCAGGGCGGTGGCCAGTCATTTCCTTTCAGTTCTGTTTGATATGCTTGGTTAACTTGACATTGCTCAATCGAAAGAAACAGGTTGGTCCTTCCGTTAAGTGAGTGATGAGCATGCTGCCTGTAATTTGGTCACAAATAATATAAATCAACCTTTCAATTCGCAAGACAAAAGGGTAAATATTTGCAATACTTACTTGGCTCCTTTCGGTCTTCGTTGATGACGACGATATCCGTAAATTCATGGTCTTTAGCTTGGCGCACGATGTTCTTGATCTTGGCTTGTCGCCGGTGAAACACAGTCGAGTTGGGGATCACACGCTCCAGCTCCTTCAGAAACAGTCTGGTTTTCTACAAGAAATTTACAAAGTTATGAACATGTGTGTATGATTTTTTATGGGAGAGTCTTTGGAAAGTCAAAATTACCAGATTCGGATTGGCTGACGAAGTGATAAGAACCTTGGGCACATAACTTTTGGCAAAATAGCTGCTAAACTCATCCAGTTCCAGTCTTTTCGGGGTGGTGCTCTTCCACCGGTTGAGCCAGGCTCCCGTAGGGTTTCCAACCTGTTTTGGAGTGCATCATTCCAAGGCTTCTGCTTTCGTTTCCGCTCTTCTTTCTTCACCTAAAAATAAGATAAAACCAAGATAACCTAAAACAGCTTCAATGAAACAGCATAAAATAATATAATTTACATAGTTAAGTTCACTCACGTTCGCCTTCAATTTCTTGGCTTTTGCAACATCCTGCCGTTTCTTGTGTCAAGTTGAACACCGGTTGTCTTTGCTCAGGGCACTTTGAAAATCCCTACAGTTGGTTCAACTTCAGCCGGCTCCATCTTAATCATTAAATATGATTGAAAGTAGATGGTATGCATCAACCCGAGTTCACAACAATGGTCAATCGCCTAGCGAATCACATTCACGAAAAACGAGTTCACTTTCAACACATGTTATATGCAATGCATGCTGGGTAAAAATTGCATTAGAAAATCCCGCGCTTCCTGCTACTTTGTCTAGTAGAATCATTGAGTTCTGAAACACAGCTTTGGTGCTTATCCACTTTTCTGATCTTCATAAATTTATGTAATCATATTTCTTTTGAAGGTTATCGGTCTTTTGCGTAATCACTTATGGCAGCTATTTTTTAACGTAGTTGCATTTTTATTTAAGAATTTAAGCCAGTATCATTCATTAACATTTAAAGTATGATAAGCGTATTTTAATTAGATAAGCATTAATTTTTCCATCATACTTCGTATAGTAAGAATCTGCTAGAAAAGTAAACCATTAAGCTGCAGCTGCAACTTCTTTGATGCTATTGAACCCGTTTCGTGGAAAAGGATGACTCATATATGAATTCATACGAATTTTTCACAACCATTTCATTTCTAGGCCAAATGCTTTTGAACTCCCTTCTCTCATTCACGATACTGCTTCGTTTCCTTAGCATTGAATTTGAAACTTTCTAAAAGTCTTCTGATAGTTTTATTTCAACTACATTTTATCTGAAAGTTTAGCATTTCAAAATGCCGGTTTAGAACATCCCATCCCAGCGGTACGTTGATGGCTCCCCCACCCGAAGCAACGACGGAAAGTAGTTCTTGTAAGTTGTAAAAAACTATAGTTTTTTTATTAAAAAACATATTTATCATTTTTTTCTTTCTCTTTTTGCAGGTTGCAACGGTGGTTTCTGATACTATGTATAGTCGGTAATATGAAAATCATCATGAATGACATTCCAAAGGACACAAAGGTATTGAACTGAAGATGGGGGGAGAACTCCAAGGAGATATGACGTGCTCTTTTCCAAAAGCGCGGGAAAACAGATAACGGTCCTCCTAAATGGTTGGCAACTCAACCTCATCTCTTGTGTTGGCGCATTACAGTACGTTTCCATCGGGGTGGAACTACTTACACGAGGTCGGACCAGCTTTTCCAGTAGTCTTTACTATGGTATGCTCATCTCAATGTTTTTCATCATTGTCGGAGAAGCAATGTTGTTTGTCTCAATGTGGTGGATTTCAAACGCCGTTCCTGGCTATACTTTTCTTCCCTTGGGGGTTCCTGCCTGATTCTTTCGACCTCCGTCGAATTGCGGGCGCTATTCATTAATGAAATATTGAAATGTTAAAAATGATGCGTTTTCTTAATGGTCAATAAACTATTTTAACTGAATTCATTCCATTTACGCCAGTTTTATTACTCATATTAATCATAAATTCATGTAAATCACACGCTACTGCTCCATCAAAACCTGTGCGCTTGTACACTTCTGCATATAAATTATGGCACAATGCCAATTTACTCTTTTCTAAGAAACTTGAAAGCGTTTTTTCAACCACAACGCACAATATATCCAATTACTTTTCAAATGTTAGCGTTTTTGCTCGCAAGCAAGCAACATCGTAGCCCCTGGAATTTGAAAATCCGACAATGAATACATTACAGCGAAATTTTTTCACATTTGCATGTTAATGTCCTCTCGGCAAAAATCCGTTGCAACGCCTCTGGCTGGGGGACCGTGGTGCGGTTCAGGCCCAACGGGTTAAAATGTTGCCAAATACCTCAAAATAGGCCCAGTTCAATCTCAAAACTGAAATATCTCACAAATTTGCTAATATTTGTTAGAAATATGAACATTATGTTCTTACAATGGGCAACTTAAGTCGCGTAAAACGGCACCCCATCTTCCACCCCTCGTGAGTTTGAAAATCAATGCAAATCGAAGAGAACATACCCTCTTTCCATCTTGTTGGCTACTTCATATGCTGACTAACTCATGTGCTTAAATCTCTAGGACAGAAACGGAAAACACACGTAACAAGAGTCGTTTTCCCTCTGAAGTTGATGTTCACCTACCTTCAATTTCTCGCATCTTCATCACAATCATCACCTATTGCAACAGCTTAGAGCCATAGAAAACGACTGTTCTTCTGGAATGGCGCGCGCATTCAAACTTTCCTCACGGTGGAGTAATGTGCATTAGTGCATTCACAACACGAACAGGAGAAGGAAGAGCAAGAGTTTACTCCTCTGGTTTGTTTGTTGACGCATCAACACGAGCTAATTTTTTCAAAAATCATCGATTTCATTAAACTCGTTGGAGCTACTGCTCCGTGTAACCTCAGTTTAACCTTTACTGTTGTAGCTGATTGGAAGTTGGTTAATTTTTACAAGTTTTTTAGTCTACTTCTCATTGTTTTGCTTTTAAAGTTGTTGAAATTAAAATAAGTTTTGTTTCCCGTTGCTGATTGTTTTTAGTTGTGGTTTATTGCCAAATATGTCGATGTCAACAAGTGAAGATCTGATGGCTGGCTTGACGAGCCTGACCTTGGATAAGGAAGATGACATCCCTCAATGTGACAAGTCACTGGGGGATCTTCCACCTGAAGCAAGTCGTTTTTTGAAAGCATCCTTATAATTGCTAAGGAAATGAGTGTTTAACTGTGGTTATTTTATTTGCAGGTGATGACCAAGTTTTGGAGTGGATGACCCTGGACGAAACCAGAAACAACGTGTTGAGCTCCCGCTTAGTGAACCGCCAGTGGAAAGACATTCTGGATGACCTCATCGTGAAGATATTGGAATCAGGAAAACTTCAACCCTTTCCGGCTATGAAGATTGGAGGAAAACCCACTGAGCTACTTCAGGTCCGCTGTTCCCCAACGTTGTTTCGTGCAGATGGAGATCCATTTCCGTTCAATTCCGTGCTTCTCAGTGGAAACGCCGAGCTAAACTTCATGCCAGAGAGTGCTATTGACATCCAGATGGAATTACCCGTTTTCTTCTCAAAATTTGGAGGGAATCTCACTTCCTTCGCTCTTCAAGACCAGAAAATTCCCGTCAGCACTCTGGTCGGCATGATCGGTTCATTACCAAGGCTGAAATGCCTCAGTTTAATGAATGTGTTGCCGGAGAATTCAGTCATTAAACCGGATGCCGATCTCCCGACACCACCGCCTTTGCCGAACCTCACTGTTTTGGAAGTCAAGTCAGGCCCACTTAATCTTAGACAATGGCCCTGGAGAAGGAAAGAAATATGTTGTTGTACATCTGGCTCATTGCTTCTTACGCCGACCAACTCGTCCGCTTGAATCTGGCTACTGATGACCCTTTTCCAGCTCTCCGAATTCAACACCAGTACTCCATTTCCTTACCCAATGACAAAATCTTCCGGATCGGGACCACGTCAGACTCTGCATTTGAAAATCTGAAGGAGATAAGTGTCTCCTCTTCGTCTAGAGACTTTCTAATCGCGAGTGAAACTCCTGCTCTTCAACAACTCTCTGTATCTGGTTTATATTACAACTTTGACTTACGGCATTCTCCTCCTTTTCTGCTGTCAAATGTAGAGACACCCTTGAGGAGCTTAAATTGGACGTCCCGTTGGGATATCTTGATGTTCCATTTTCTTCTTATGATGCTCAACTGCAGTCAACAGAAGGGGCTATTATTCCAAAGCTAAAAACGCTGGCAATTCATTATCCCTCAGAAGATTCGCATGAAATAATGCTCAACAATATGTTGCTGGTTATGCTTCCCGCTTTGGAAGTGCTCCAGCTGCTACACTTTCATCCCCCGGATTTTGACGACGAGAACCCATGTGGAGGCGGAAATGAGGTGGGAGGAGCTGATAATGACATTGTCGCTCTAAGGAACGGTATGCCTTACTTTGCAAGCAGGTTGATATTCAGCGTGACTTATCACTTAATTCGGTAGGTGGCATGAATATTATTCACCGTTTCGTTTTGAACGCAGCATCAGCACTTAAGATGCTGCATGCCCGTGGCCTCTCCCAAAAGGAATGCGTGGGAACGAATTTATGAGGCAGGTAAGGACCTGGAAGAATTCGAAGATATTTACCCTGATGAAATACCGAGATTCGATTACCATACTCAACAACTGTGTCGCCACATGAGCCGTGTCGAAGCCGAGAGGAATGCAGTTTTACGAAGACTGCTGCACTGGAGAGACGAGGGAGAAAGTAATGGTGGAACAGTTACTCGAACGAAGAGAAATTTGGAATACCTGTCATATTCTCAAGATCGTGTCTGTCAGCTCTGGCTCAAAGCCTGATGGAGATATTTGTTGTGTGAGGAAACCAAATGATGCCTGAGTTAAAGAGATGCTAGTTTAACCTTAGTCGTTTTCCATAACAAATAAAGTTTGTTTAATCGTAGTCCATTTCTATTGGAATTGAGTTAAATATTTCATTTGTACTTGAAATAAATTATTTGGTTGGTGGAATAAATAAAATTTGGTTTTATATATTTGAAAACTTTTTATTTATTTATATTTTTATAGAACAACATCGAAAGCATTACAATTTCAGTCATTATTTGTGCACATTTTTTGACCATCATTTATTCCAGGTACTAGCAACCATTTTGGGAGCTATTAATTTCTATCATATTAATGTAACATTCTCATTTGTACTTATAATTCATCCGATTTAATTATATAATTTGATTTATAAAAATATTGGGGTTTCTCAGGTTGCACACCGCATCAATATTGTCAGTATCATGCTGACTCTTTACTAACAAAGTCAAAGACTGAAGTGGTGATCCAAAACTTGAATAATCATGCTGAAATACACACGTCAGGACCAATAAAACAACACGGCTAATTAAAAATGTGTAAATAAAAACATCATGAAATTTTTGTTTGCCTCTTGAAATGAGCTCGTTCCAAATAAATCCGAAGAATTGCGCGAACTGTCTTCATACTTACCAATTTAATAGTAGACCGGTTTGATGTGCTGGAGGGGCAACTCTCAGCGCGACATTGACATGACATGCCAGTCTTAAAATGTTAGGAGTATATTTTTACGTTACTGGTATTTTATTCAACAAGCGCGAAGAAGATTCTACTACTGAAATAGGCAATTCGAATTTTGCTTAGAGAAGCATTGACGGACGCGGGAAATTGGAATCATATCAGTTACCTGGATTCTCAATCCGTATAGAACTGTTTTGAATATAACTTTATACTTAAATAGAGGTGAAAATAAATGTCTCGCTCTTGCAAATACTTTTCTTCGTTTGGCAAGTTATGTGCAAAATCACAAGCATAAGCACAGTGCCAGAAAACTGCAATTAATGCAAGCAATATTTACAAAAACAATCATACTCAAAAGTAGCATGCTGAGGAAGAACTGATCTATTATTCGACAATGCTGCAGGTGCACAGGCGAGATTATAAAGGTATATATCAAGCATAATATTTCTGCAGCAGATACCAAAAACTACCACCATACCTATATCAGGATTGTACCTGATAAGCCTAAGAGTCACCAGGTCCCAGGGAAAGCCAACTTTACGTATTGTCATGTTAAGGCTCGTGGCATAAGAGGAAAGATAAGATAAGTATTTAGTTATTATAAATTAGTAAAGGGGTATTATCATAGTTGTCTTGCAAAAAAAATGGTCGACAGGAAATTATAAACATTCAATTGTTTTAGACCGAATATCTGATTGGAAAAAGGTGATACCTACTCGGGACATAACCAGCGTTTTTGCAGTGGTCGTAGATACCATTAGTAATAAGCAAATTCTCAATTTATGCGCCATTACTACATTTTACGAAAAATAACTGGGTTTAGGGGTGTTATCAGATCAAAGAAAAGACAATTTTCTTCCGGTAATGAAAAATCCAATGTATGTTCGATAATAAGTATGACACGACAACTCACTCGAAATTTCTACATTACGTGTCCTTTCAGCGCGTAACCAGGAGCAAAATTTTAGATTCACTGAATCCAAACCAAATAAATCAGATAACTTAGTCTCTTTTGATTATAGTTTGCTAAATTAATATTATAAAGTCAATTAAAAAGTTCATGAACACTGTAAGCCAGCAAGTGATTCAACTACCGTTTTATACCGTAATAGAAGCTACGATGACACTAAATGTAAAATGTAGGAAAAAAACTTAGTTCACTTCTCCAATTCTGAAATAAGACACGTCTCATAGACAGCAGAATACGAATAATTCAAATTATTCATTAATTAAACTTAATTTCAACGTTTAACATCCACAGCTTTAACTTATTGTAACCTGTTGTAAAAACAAAAGTTTTTTGGTTAAACTTTACTTAAGCCTAAATGCAAAATGGGTAATAATTACTTCCGGATTCTTAATTTTTTGTCACTTCTACACCCTCAAATTGCTGCGAAACCCTGCAACCCTACGCAGGAATCCTGCATAGACTTAATAAATATCAACGAAATTCAAACAGGACCTTTCACAGAACTACTAAAGCAGAGCACAGCATACAAACAAATGAGCTCAACAGTTAAACAGCTTTACTCTTCAACAACACCTAGCTCAAAATTCGTTCCGATTACAAATTTCAATTCGTATCTCTCACCGTTTTCGGATTGTCTTATTCACGTCACAAACTTTCAAAATGTTGATATTTTGCCACCCATGTTTTCCATCATTATTTCGCATTACACACGTGCACATCTATTTTTTAATGAATTGAATACATTAACATGGCTGCCAAAGGGAATTAACTTAACTAAAGTAGATATTGACCAGTATAATTGCCCCTTTACAACTTTTCACAAAAGTGGAATGCAATTCTGCCTTAACTTGGAGGCCAATAAATACTACATGAAGGCAAGAGGATGGATCTGTGAGCTTAGAGTAGCTCTTTATCCACCTCTTTTTGCTTTTGCACAAGAAGCAAAGAGTCTATATACAGAGGAATTGAATTTTCGCCTTCCCCAATTATGGCACAGATACCGTTATGAACAAATTTCAGAAGACGAACGTTATACCGTCGAAACCACTGTGTTTCATCTGTGGATTATGGACAGCCTGTTTGAAAGTCAGTGGGAAACTGTTCACTTTCACAATTGGAAAAGTCATATTTCCCTTCTACCATATATGTATCATCTCTCACACGATACATTTTTCTTCATGGAAACTCAGAGAAGTGGTCAAGGACTGAAAGAATCTGCAGCAATTTCCTCCATCAAAGTTCCAATTTTCTGCAAACAACTACAGCCAGGAACCATGATTACTCCAAAACCCTGTCAAAATGCACCACACTTTTACCAAGTTAAAGCGGGAGTGTGGGAAAAGGGAAACTTAGAAGAAATCCACGAGGAGCTTTATCACCTTTGGCAAACCACTTGGAAAATCCCATCCAATATTTTAGGAGAATCAATGCTAACTGAAATGAATTTCGCGGAGCATTTTGCACGCTGCGAAAACTATATCCAGCGTAAACATCACTGGGTAGATCTACCTTTTGTTAGAGTCCACGATAAATTGGTACATGCCTTGGTTCATGTTTGGTTGTCGATGATGGGAAACTACACTTATATGGCTAGGGATTTAGCCACAAAACGAGTTATAGTTTGTTCAAATGGGAAAAAGCAAATGCTAGTGAAAGGTCAGAAATACAATTTTTTTCAAACTGAACTCGAAATTGCATCGGAGATAGACATTAAGGATAACTCATTCATATTTTATATCCCGGATTCAATCAATTCGCTGCGCTTTGTTAGTTGCGGACGACCGGGAGAAAGTGGGCTAATGTTTGTTGAACTGATTAGCATTTACGATGTGTGGAGCTGGCTTTGGATATCGCTTCTCTTGTTTTTATTACCACTTTTTCTCGAAATTTATAAGCTATATCAAAACGAGAATTCAAAGTGGTCCAGCTTGGCTCTAGAATATTTTGGTAATTGCAAAAAAAGCCTGTTTGCCATAGTAAAGGCCTTTCTTGAGCAAGGAGATGATGTAATATCTTCATCTCAAGGTCAAAGATCATTTTGGATTAGAGGTACTTTTCTTGCAGCTGTCCTTGTTTTAAGTAATGCATACAAAGGGCAAAATGTGTTCAATCTGGTAGCCAACCGGAGCCCTATTCCTTATCTTCATTTCTCTCAACTTCTAGGTGACAATTTTACTGTTTACAGCGCTGGAATGGATCCTCAAATTTATATGGGCACATTATTCAGGGGCGATTTCAATGGTACACATATTTATAACAGTTTTTTTGTATTTACCAAAGCATAGCTTCTTCGTATAAAGGGAAATACTGTGGTAGAAGGTGCAACTGTGTATGCGGAACCTCATCGATTGCTGAGTAAATCCAGCCTAAACATTTCCAAAACTAGGTTTGAAGCCCTCAACCTGCTTGCCAACAACACCAACCTTTTACCTAGCATACTTGATATTCTAAAAAGTGTTCGGAACGAAATATTTCCCCCAACCTTAAATCTTTCAGAAAAGGAACACAAAGCTTATGAACTAGAATATACAAATCAATCCGCGCAGGCTATTGTGACAGAACGTTTTATGGAATGGGAGAAAATTTACGCATTGAAAACCTTGAGAGTTTGTAATAGAACTGCTTTGGTAGGACGAGACTACTTGTGCCAAGAGCTGGCTCTGAATTTGACGAACAGGTACGCCAGAGAGGCAGATGTTTACGTGAGTAAAAACGTTTTATACGAGAGGGAAATAGTTTTTAAGTTAAAATCATTTGTGAAACGAAGTGTCATGCAAAAAATTAAAAGGGTTGTTGCTTCAGGTATCTTGAATTTTTGGATGCAGATATTTCGACAAGGAGCTTTGTATCAAGGGGTTCGTACTGCGTTAGAACCTACAAAGCCGACAATGTCGGGAAATATCTCTGTTATATTTACCTTATTGAGTGCTGGCTTAATTCTGGGGCTTATTATATTTCTTTTAGAAACTCGTTGGCTTATGTACCAAGCAGCTAAATGGTTAGTTCTTGGTGCAAGTAAGTACGCAAGTTTATTATTTGAAAAATATGTATTGATAGTTTTTAAGAGGTGTCGCCGCCACTTGTATGACGCGTTACAAAAGTAGTTTGATGTAATATTAAACACAGTAGCTTGTGAGTAGATGTTATTTATTTATCCAGATTTTCATGTTCGATTTCCATAAGCATTTGGCTGTGAAGCTTTCTTGATTGTGCTGATTAAACCACACTAAATAATAATTTATTCAATTTGGGGTCGTCCATATCAAACGTAACGCTGGTTGGGAGAGGGGAGCTTATTCGAGCTAAAATAATAAAATTTAATTATTTTATTATAAAATAATTTTTGATTATAGATATAGAAGTAAGCGTTTAATAAATGTATTAAAAGCAGACATGCATGCGATTTTTGCAATTTGTACGTAAAAGCACTATACTACCACCTAAAACTCCCTTGTCACCTTCATGATAAATATTCTTACTGGCAAACTAAAAAAAATTCTAGCGTTACGTGACAGTGGGAGAGGGGTCTAAACCACCGTGACCGGTCTTGAAAGTGCTAATTTTTTGTGTTACTTTTGATTTTGATGTGGACGACCCTTTTAAATAAATTTTGCTGAAAATGCCATAACAGGTGATTAAAACACATGTTTCTTCTGTTATTCTGATTTTTAAAGCTTGAGTTTCTTGACTTATTGATATAATTAATAAGTTTTAATTGCTAGTATATATTATTGATTATTGCATTCTATAGTTGCATGATATAATAATGTTGGGGGAAACGACGTTGGTATTTTTTTCAAGCTCATGCCAGACTGTAATATTCTTAAAAATGATATGATTTGCTATTTTCAACAACATAGAACAACAGCATTTCAACATATTCTAATTATATCCTTGCGGTATTAATTATATATTCTAAAGCCTGTTTCGACGTGATAGCTTCAAAAACTGTATATTTCTTGTGTTATTCGTACAGCAGCCAAAGAAAACAAAAAACTGGTAATGGCAAAGGTTCCAGTAAAAGCCGTGGTTTTCGTCGGATTCTGCTCAATATCAATCTGGTTTCTTGTATTTGCAAGAAATACATAGGAGAACAAACGTCCTCCACTCAATCCTAACGTTTTTGCTGTACCCAATTCTTGAATCGATTTAAATTGATCTCTAAGCCTGTGACCTTTGATTGACAATTCATACAATCCAGATTCAACAAATGACCCTAAAAATTTAGGAAAAGATATGCTTGCAAAATTGGGGGAGGTAACCGTCCACAATTGAACTGATCGTAGGAACGGTTTAGGATTAGGAATTTTCATATGGAATCCTTTCAGCCCTATCAATGCAACGTTCCAATATCCTTCGCAGTCAATTACACACAAAACTCCGAATTTTGAAAACATTCGCTTGCCCTCAATGGGACTTGGAGGTATTGCAAATGAATGATTTTCATTGAGACTTGCAGGATAGTTCCAAACACTAGCAGAGAATCCACTGGTTGCATTTTGTAGTATTTCAGTAGACAAATGGTAACTCATAAACGATGCTTTGACTTGGAGTCGCTTCATTTGCCATTGTAAAGTACTGCTGCTGATCCACTTCTTTAGACGAATACAAGTGCAGGGCGTCCCAGAATGAAATCGGCAGCAAAATGTCAAAGTCTTGTCGATTCAGCAACTGTTCCATATTGTGGGGGAAATCAGTGGGTTCTTCCTCTGCCGCCATATAGGAATACAGGGAGGAATTGTAAAAATTTCTCAGGAAAATTGCCCACAAAAATCCACATGATAACGATGGTTTTCCTCGGATTCCATCCGTTTTCAACATGAGGCAATCCTGTTCAAGTAGGACTTGCGTATTCCAAGTTGTAACCTGGCTTGCGGAATTGCCGTTGACCCATACCAGCCATGCTGACACACTAGTCATAGCAACCAAAATTGATATCCAAATATGTATCGAAAATGGTGTCAAATAGGCGTGTAAATTGGCATCGAACTGATGAATTTTTGGAAAAATGATTTGAAAGAAATAATTGATTTCATTTATGGCAAACGGCAAGATTCGACTACCATACCAAAAGTGCTCTTCAAATCCTTGCCGAATGTTACGTGTAGCTTTGTAAAACTTCCAACAACCTGAAAAATGAGAGCAGTTAACATGCAACAGGAATGTCTCAAATGTTTTGCAGCTCTCATCAAGAAGCTCAGACATTTGTTTGAGTGACCAAGCACCAGCACAATTTTGAACTGAGCTTTCTCTTTGAAAAAATAAGTTAATGTGAAGCTCCTCCCAAAAAATTTTAATCTCCTTGAATGAGTTTATTTGTTTAGGGAGTTTTTGAAATCTTACTTGATACATAGCGATGATGAGTGCGGATGTGTATGTTCCACTAACTTTGAGCTACATGCAAAGCAGCCAATTCTCACGGACTTTTGATTCAATGTAACGAAAAAGATAATTGCAGAGGTGTAATATGTCAACACACACAAACCGATTGAAAATGAAGGTGAATTTATAGCATACGGTATCTGCATGATTACTGAAGTTGGAATTAATAGTTGAGTGCTCCAGTTTAAAATAACCGTTTGGACAACACGATTTTGTAAATTTGCGATGGAAACTTTGAGTCAGACACAAGAATGAGGTCGTGTGAACTGTATCTTTGTTTTGTAACTACAATAGCATTTGTCCCCAACAGCTTTAAATTAGCGAGTTCGCGGGCGCTGGAAACATTTTTGAAGTTACCCTCCAGCTTAGATACGTTGTAATTAAGGAGTACACAGTGGAAAATAATACACTTGGTAAATATTGAATTAGTAAGAGCGGTTCCGAGTTCCCATACGAATTCAATTGACGAGTCTTTAAAATGGTGCAATAAGATATTTTGTGTGTGGAGCCAGGAACTTCCTGCGACATTCATAGTGCTAATTATTGTTGGTTTCTACATATTTTCCGTATTTCATTCCAACTGAAAATATAGACGTAGACTATACTGCGATGATGCTTTACTTAATCAAAGACATATAAATGTTTGCAGGTAGTCGATTTAATTTAAACTAATTAATTAGTACGAGAGCCTAAAGTTTGCTCAAGTACAATTTAAAAAAGCTATCTTGACAATTCTAACTGCAATATCTTACGGCGTTTAATTTGAGAGCAACATAATTTATTATAAGCTTTTGTACTTTAGCATAACAAATTACGATGTTGGAGGTAGTTAACAACTTTGTGCTGATTTCCTCGAGAGCAAATTTAAAGTATCCCGAATAGAACGTTTTGACAGCTTTTGCGCATTTTCAAGTGTGAAGTTTTGCGTGAAATTATTGTGAGAAAGGTAGGTGTAGTAATTGGCTTATGCAAGAATAATAAAGGGTGTTAATCAATAGTATACTCGTTTAAGTACGAGTTTGCACGAAATAAATTTGCACGTTTTCTCCATTTTTGGAAAGCTATAGAATAAGCGATGTAAATCTACTGCCATGTTGCGTTTGTCTCAACAACTTTTCCTTGGTGGTGGCAGCAACCTCAAATTGAAGAGTAAAAATTGAAAAATATTTTTTAAATAATTTTTATAAGATAATAATAAAAAATCCAGATTAAAGAAAGGATGACTCATCATTTTTATAGAACGTACTGGCCCTAAAAAACAAAGCAACCAAAATTAAGACATCGGCTTTGTATTTTTCATAGTATTGGAGTTTTAACTTTAATAACAACAAATTTTTAAACCATCCTATTCGTATTAGGGAGTATTTTAAGATTTGAATGTATGCTGCGCATCATCTTCTTATGGTGGAGTATTAAAACTCTCACAAAAAATCGAATGTTCCGGGAGTTTGGAAGTAGTGGCGCAGTAGTGTAGTATACGAAATAAAACTAATTATATCGGAAAGATAGTAGAAGAATGTATACAGTTAATTTAAATGGAGATCCTCCACGAGCTATATGAAAGTGTCCCGACACCATAGTTTTTAGGATTTTTATGCTTAAATGCAGTTTTATGCGGTGTTGTTTTTAACCGCACGTTAAAAATGAATTTTTACAAGTTTTTTTTAGAAAAGTTAATTTCCAAGACCCTTTTAGTGAAAAATCTTCTTTCTAAAATTTCGTGCACATTATTTCGAATTTTAAAAATTCCTTGAATGGTCCTCTTAAGAATGTTCTCTAGATTATGTGTTCAAAATTTCAGGTCAATCGGACCTCTAATCTCCTAGAAATCCTCCTCCCCAAAAAATGCCCTAATACAAGACCATATCATTAGTCATGTGCATATTATATCTCAATGTAATTATCAACAAAGGAGTACGTTCTAGCAACACATTTATCTAATTTTGTGAATTAGCCATCATCTTTTAGACAGTTACGCATAACCTAGAAAATAAAATTGAGAAAAATAATTTCAAATTATATTTGTACGCATTTGATGTTCAGATGATAACGTAATACATTGTAGGTAGAACCGCCTCTACAAGCATTCCGCATGGAGTATTATTTGGAACCTGTTTTGGAAACATTACGAAACAAGTTGTCAATTGTTGCATCGTATTTCTCACAGTTTTTAACATAAAAAACAGTGAAAGGTGTAATGCTTTATGTTTTAAAACGTCTAGTCATGCTTTCTTTTTCTTGTGTAGCAAATAACAGGAAGTAAAATCTAGTTTTGCTAAATGTGGAGATCTCAAGTACACTGGAAATTAAAGCAACTGAAGTAAAAATAGCTAAATATAATTAAAAACATGTTCGGTAGACAGCACTGCCTCTTTAATGTATCTTTTCTCCGTTGTTAGACATTCGTATTATGGACCGAATTTCTACTAACTAAACCTCACGCTTTTAAAATCAAGAACCGGAAAGGTTGATGTTTCTCCTTTTAATTGAACAAACAACAAAAAGGAAGCCGTTCATTCCACTTTCTAATGTTGACAGGTTTATCTTGTCAACCAAGATAAGAAAATAAGCAAAAGCTCCCACTTAAAAACGACAAAAAGGATGGGCAACGGTTAATATTTCAGTAATTATGGCTATCGAATTCAAAACTACCCACCACTGTCGTTATAGGCAGTAAAATCAATACTAAAATACAAGCTACTTTCATATCACTGTCCTTAAAAGTAATTGGCTTCAAAGATATTGAAGACTGGGATATTTAAAACTCCTTTTCCTAATTCAAAACTACAAAAGGGATCGGCAACGAGACCAAAAGCGGGGTTGAAATGTCAGAAATAAAAACATTAAACTTTTCGTATAGCTTTCCTTCTATACCACGTAATTTTCATGGTTTATGGTTAGATATTTCGTATGGTTAGAAATGGCAAAACAGGTTCGATAATAAAGTACCAGATAATTTGGCGTTTTAGTTTAGTTCTTGGACGCAACTGTCCTCAATATGTCGGTCTCGGTATTTGCTCCTGTATATATACGGATTCTAAAACTTGCTACAAGTCTGCACGGAATTGAATTAGAGTGGAATCACAGAATCAACTGTGTAGAAAAAAGTAAGAAAGCTGCAATCTTTCAGCGTATGGTGAGACGATGCTATTTCCAAAATGGATTGACACTCATCATTATAATTCAATTCATATTTGACTCCTTGAACCATTCAAAAATTAAAGTCATCGATAAATTTGGGTTGTTACTCCTCGTTGCCACATTACTTGTCAGCCCGACAATACCGCTCAACGAGTTCAGAGATTACCTTGTTTATCAACGGCTGCATGCAATTTCAGCATAGCTACTTAAACACACCTGAACTGGACTTTAAATCAAAGCTCTACATCAAATTTCTGCACAGCATCATTTGCTGCTGCATTCTTATTCCGATTGGCTTCACCTACGGAATATTATGGAGGGATCCGTGCCGACCTTTCTGTTTTTGATATTGGATTCTGGCTGAGTGCAATCCAAAACTTTGCATATTTCCTAAATGGATTGAGATAATCAAAAAAGTAATGCTAATAGGCTTGAATCAATGGCTTTGGCATTTTGGATACAACATTTTGGCACTATTTGGATGTGTCCTGATAATTGGAACGCTAAACCTTAGGAACAGTATCAAGATGTTTCGAAATCAGCAGCTAAATGCTCCTGGAGACCCACGGACAACGATGATGTACCGCCAACTTCAAATCTTGGGATTACTCCTAAACAAAATCAACCAAGGAAAAGTTCTTTCGACTGTAATGGGAACAAGTATATTGGCAGTTTCCGTTGCAATCTACACAGTAGTACGGCTACCGTTTCGGGTTGAAAATATGAGCCAACTTATTCTCTTCCTTGGATGCGGACTCAACTGCAACTTTCTCCAACTCCCCTTTTTTGGAAGTCTTGCGGAAATCCATAAGGATTGTGAAGAAATGTTAGCTGCATCTCGTAGGGATTCGTCGGTGCATCGAACGCGGACGTTGAAGGAAAGAAGGCTGTGCAGGCGGCTATTGAAGTCATATAGGGCTGTACGGATACGGTTTGGGTATTCTAACTATTTCGATAAAAAGACCCCTTTAGTATGCTTTGATGTTTCAATGAATGTTGCGGTAAACCTTTTGTTAGTAAAGGTGTAATTTTGGGGGGTTGCGCTGATACTATAAAGATATAATTTTTACGTTAGACATTATGTCCTTTGTGATCTATCGGAAGCGGTTTGATCAAAGTCAGGAACTCGAGGAATGGTAAGTTTTAGTAAGTATTGCTTTAAACTTTATTAATGTTTAAGTCATATTTGCCATTATAGCTAATTGTTTTTCAGTGATTTTCGAAGGCATTTTTATATAAAAATTCTATAAAAAACTGATTTTGATATTCCACGAAGTATTTATTTAATTTAATACAGTGTTTGAGTATATTTGTTTCATTTGACACTCAAATATGATGAGGGTTAAAAACATATTCAATTTTAAATTGAAGAAAATATTGTAGTTTTATGTAGAAAATTGGCTTAAATAAATTACAAAATGTATTCAAAACTGCTCATCCAATCAAAGTAAGAGAGTAGCAATAAAAAGATACACACGAAATGAAGGTTTTAAAACGTTTGGTGGTAGCGTTCTTGAACCAAAAACTTACCGTTTAAGCTATTTATGGTATGTATATAAAATCTTTCCGGTCGTAAAAAACGCAATTTTTAAAACACATCCCACATTTAACTTTAACCGAGCCGAGTTTATTTATATCATTACAATTTGGTTATTACATGTTCATTTGAAACAAATTTTTTACCATACAAAATTACTACTAAAGCTTCGCATATAAAATTTGGCTTTTTTGTTCAACGGAGTTTCCAAAATTCCCAATTACTCAATTATTCGCCAAAATTTCAAAGCAAATTATTCCCATCAGCAGCCAACCCCGTTCTGGTTGTGTCACTGTCCTAGGGAAAGCTAGCTTGTTGTTCCAACTCAATCACAAACGATAGCGCTTCCTTCGCAAACTCATTGACCAACTCAAAGTAGATCTTTTCAATGGTTTCCCTATCCTTATGAATGCGAAGCTGTTAGAACCAAATAAGTATTAAATATTTCCACGAAACCACTATCCCATTTGAATAATACAGATGTGAATAATTTACACTTAGCTCATATTCAAATAGAAACGCGAGTTCAAGAGTAAGATCCGAGTAGCTGAAGGAGTGGTTGTTCAAGAGGAGGTCCAACCCAACTGGAGTCATCCATTTGACGGGCTCGTTCAGCTTAAACTTAATTAAACGGTTTCCTTCCTGAGGTGTCACATGATCGTTGTTGTCGTTGTTGTGGGTAGACAACTATTCTGAAAAGGCATATCAATAAAAGTAACTTGAAAGTCATGTTACCATATGAACGTTTGGTCACAAATGGAGTGAATTTAAAAATTCTGAATTTAAATTACATTTAAATTAAAATCTATCAAAAAAACAATCTAATTTAAAACCATCATTTTACATGATATTTCACATGTTTTGAAGTTTTAACACACAACGTACATATATAGTAACATATTTTGACATTTTCAGTCAAATTAGACGTTAATTAAATCTTGTTTACCTGTTTTAAACAATTTAACCGCGATTTCAGAGATTGTGCTTTAAAATTTAGATAACTATTGAAAATGTGCTACTAAATGTCCCAACTATTTAACTTTAAATATGAATTTAAAGAATCGTTGAAACGATTTTTGAGGGAAAATATTTGTTTATATTTGTTATATATTATTTTGTGACCATTTTTTATTAGTTTACAACTCAGCGAAATATTTAATTATATTTTGCGGTTTTTATGAACATATATGTATAAATATTATAATATTTATAATACCTCATACCCACATCATTTGAAAAAGGTCTACTACTCACATCAGCATAAAAACAAGTTTGGGAAAACACTAAAAAACATAAATACCCGTTAAAAAAGGTAAACAAATGTAGAAAAATAATGTTGTACTTCGAGGCAACATCACATTGTTTTTGTTTCTAATAAAACAAATAAAGCAATGGGGAAAGATGAAATGCTTCAAAAGTAGTTGGCTTTCTTTCCAGCAAAGCCTGGATCGGGCCTTGCCCCGAAATATTACATATTGTCATGTTAAGGCTCGTGGATAAGAGCTAAGTATTTTAAAATTCAAAAGTGGGTATTCGAAGCTAAAGGCAAAAATTCTCGACAGGAAATTACAAACATATTCATTATTCAGATCCAACTTCTGGTTTGACAAAGTGATACCTATTAGGGACAGCTTTTCTGCCACTGGTCTTAGATCACACTAGCAATATACGATTTCTCAATTTCTGCGCCATAACTACATTTTACGAAAAATAACTGGGTTTAGGGGTGTTATCAGATCAAAGAAAAGACAATTTTCTTCCGGTAATGAAAAATCCAATGTATGTTCGGTAATAAGTATGACGACAATTTGGTTTAGGTAATGGAAAATGCAATGTATGTTCTGGAATAAGTATGACACGACAACTTACTCGAAATTTCTACATTACGTGTCCTTTCAGCGCGTAACCAGGAGCAAAATTTTAGATTCACTGAATCAAAACCAAGTAAACCAGATAACTTAGTCTCTTTTTATTATAGTTTGCCAAATTAATTTTGCGATTTCTTGACAAGTTTTCAGAAAACAGTTAGAGTTTCAATAACTACATTACAAAATTGAACACATTATTAGCAGAAACTAGTTGAATACACAAGTTTTAACAATGAAATTTGCGCTTCTGTTTATGTTTGCGTTTGTATGCTCAGTGAACAAGTCTCACTCTCAAACTAACTGCGTATCTGGTTTGTTTCCACATTTGAATGAGAAATGGGAGAATTACGTTATTTATTTTTACAAATCGAGCGAAGTTAACAGCGAAGAGTTAGCCCCTAGTGCGTCCCTATGGCCACGGTTTGTTTCCATGCAAAACCACCAAAGTATCAGTAGATTTGGACGAGAGCATTACAAATATTCCAACACTTACAACATAGTCATTGGTCCGCTTCGATATGGATATGAATTATTTTGCTTGAGACAAGCTATAGAAGAATTAAAGGAAGCTCTGGTACCTTCCAGAACAATGATAGTCTACGTGTGGGAAAAAAATCGTAAAATTTCATATTCACGAACTCGGCGATTAAACGGGGAGTTAGCTTTGTGGAATGAGAATGCATATTTGTACATATTTCCTGCTGTAAAGATAATTTTAACGTTGTCGCGCAGTTTTGAATGTACACGGGATAAAACTAAGGTCACAATTATTTGCTCAGAATACTGCTCACCTGCAACTCAACGTCTTATAGATTTTGAAACCCGCTTTCACATCCACGACTTTACAGCTATTCATCGATCACTCTATTGGAATGGGAATAAGAAGGTTCTACGTGCAATTCCTGAAGATTATTTTAGGTTCCTACGTTATACCAGAAAAAATATGCGCCAGTTTTGCCTAAGTTCTGCAATTCGAATGCATCAAAAGTGCCGGACGGACATTATGTCCCTCGTTGTACTTGCAACATTGCATAATTTTACAATATCTTGGTTTACGGATACACCAAAAAATGAAAACATACTGCGGGCTACCAGTACATACAGTGGCATTGAGCTAATCAGCGCGAGCAATTCTTTCCAAAACCCTTCAATATACAAAGTCGGAATGCTACATTTTAATCAGTTTGATTCAAATACAATCTTATACTGTACTAACAAACAAGAAAACAGCAGAAATATTTTGACATTTTCAATTTGGTACGAGCCATTTCCTCCACGAATCTGGCTTGCAACATTGGCCGTTATAGTTTGCTTAATTTTGAAATCCAAAATTGGCGAACGGAGCTACAACCGCCTATTTCTGAACTTGATAAATGACATCAGTAGAATATTAGGGCATGGTTCCGAAATGAAAGCCCGTGACGTCATTATTGTTTGCTCAGTGGCATTCATATTTGGGCAGCTGTATGGAAATGGGCTAACAAGTATTATCACTGTTACCCTACCTCCAACTGGAGCCTTCAAGACGATCAAAGAATTTGTCAATCGCGGCTATAAAATTATTTTCCCTTTCCCTGAGCCAATGAGCACAATTGAAATTTTAGTGGGAACAGAGTTTAAGCTATACAATGTGTCTGTAAAAGAGGCGTTCTATGATGGTCATATGCCATTTACTAGCAGTTTCATTAAGAAGATTGCAGAAAATAATATACTGCTGGGCACCTCATTTGCTACTTCAATGAGAACCTACTTCGAAAAGGGTAATGATCGAACCATGCAGCGACTTTATAATAAATCCTGTGATTGGTTTACGGTCGATCAAATATATAGTCATCAACAATACAATTGGTTTTTTAGAACGGAAAATCAGCACTGGCTTAAATATAATATCCAAAGATTTTTCGCGTCCGGATTGTATTACAAGTGGAATGAATGGTCCATGTGGCATGTGTTACTAACGGGAAAAATGCACGAAGACTATTTTAGAGAGGGACCCGACACCATAGAAGTTTCTAAACTGTTGGCAATTATGCTAATTTTGTCTGGCCTGCTGGGGATATCTTTGTTTGTATTTTGCATAGAAGTAAATATATTACAGATTTTATATGCGAAGGCCAGAAACGTAGTAAGATATATAGTTAGAATACCAGGCAGAATAATGTATTACTGCTCAGCAAATCCTTTCTTAAACAAAGTTTATATTTTAAACAAAACGTAATTTTATAGATAATAGCAAATACTTCAATTGAATATTTCAAATTCGGTGTAATAAAGAAAGGGCAATTTCACTCCGTATTTAATTAATACAATTATTACATGTATTTACTCTATAATTCCAGCTTATGCAAAAATTGAAATGCGAAAAATGTAAATGTTTATGCACTATGCACGGAATGTATTTAGTAACAATCATTATTAAATTGAAATTTTGGCGGATTAAAACTAACAATTGAAAAATCAAAAGGTTATTATGCACAAAGGGATCAAAATACATAAAATACATAAGCATGGTTGTGTAAAATTTAAGGCAAGTTCAAAGGGTAAGATAAATAGGTATAAAGTAATTAGTATGCACGTCATAAAAACAAATATACTGTGTAGTATACATCGAGACATTAAAACCTGAGCGACGTGACATAGGGGAAATAAAAATTAATAGCACATTTGCGCTGTTTTCGCACTGGTTGCATGTGCCGTATTCGCGTCGTTTCATTAGCCTGCAAAATATCATACGGAATTGTTAGTGCCCAATCGGTGATTAAGACAGTAGTTAAACAAGCTGAGTAACGCGACATAAGGATAATTTAATTTAACGGTCATTTACATTACATTTGCCGTAGTTGCACCTAGCGTATTCCAATCGTTTCATTTACTAACTTGAGTTGAGCGTGGTGTAAGGATTAGGTGTTTTAAATCATGGGAAAGGGCAGCCATGGGTTCGCATTTATTGCGTTTACCTTTTTACTTATATCAACCGTAACGAGGGGACAAGACGATTATGACGCAGAACTTCTGCCATCTGGTAAAAATCTTAATTTGTCACAAAATTTAGTTAATCATTTCTTATATTATATTTTTATAATAGCAAAAGGAGAAGCTGAACCATATCCTCCATCTCCACCTCCTCCACCAAATCCGGGAGAAGAAATTCCAGTAACTGAGGGCCCAGAGACTGTTGACCAATGTCCAAATCCAAACGAGCCAGTGGAGGTAAAAATCCGACCAAAATTATTTACTTTGCAGACGGTTTTTGATTTAATTTAATATCTTAACATTTCTATTTGAAGGGTGCCTATCTTTCAACCTTCTATGAAGGATACCCACACCACCCATGCAAGTCCTAATAGAATTTATCGTACAATTCATCTTACTTCAGGTTAACGATGACCTTGACTTTTCTTTTGTAGATGATAGACTAACAATGTATGTCCAACCAGACTGTACCAATATTCCCGAGGTTAAAACCCACCCACCTGGACGTAACCCATGGACTGTAGTTGTCAGCGATATGCTCATACCAAGTGGCAAATGCATTCGATTATTCAAAGAGCCAAACTGCTGTGGGGATTTCATAGATATGGCACATAATTCACCCGCACCCCACATACTTAATGCCCACTTTAACGATTTAACGAAATCATTTCGGGATGTCCCTTGTGATTCACCCCCACCGAGCCACCCTTCAGGTATTTTTTGTTCTTGTATTAACACTCGTTTTCTGTTACGTATCGTTTCAAAATTACCTTTTAACTTTAATTCATTTCAGATTGCACCCCGATCGAAAAGGTAAAATTTAAGCATGTAGGTTTTTTTATACAAGACGGATTGGGATTACATTTTTTACCCATTTTTTTAGGATTCATTTTTAGCAGTATTCTACGAAGGATTTATTCCACATAGTGGATGTACGTAAAAATCCATTATGCGATATGCCCTATCGGTGTACCATATTTTTTATACATTTTTATTGACTAGGGGACAGTCTCGGTTTGGAGGTATCATCTTGCTGCCGAAACCTTCCCGATGCTGAAACACAACAACAGCATAATAGTGGATCTTGGAGAAAGGTTGTGAGCGACATTCACATACCAGATGGAAAGTGCATCCGTGTGTATGATGAGCTAGACTGCGGTGGAAGGTCATTGGACTATGCGTTCGATAATCCAAAGGTGTTGGATTCCTGGTTCCTTTTTGACTCGGGTTGGAATGATAGGCTACAATCATTTCTTGCAATTCCTTGTGAAAAAGCGCTTTTGCCTTGCCAAGGTAATTTATAAAAAGAGAGTTCTGCTAATGTATCAAAAAAAAATTCAATATTTGATAAAAATTTATTTTAGAAATACCGGAGGGCTCCTCAGATGGAAATACGGTAAATTTGTTAAGAAAACTCATTCTTAATGTGGTTTCCATACTATAATTGTATTAACGTTTTTTAGGAGGCGTTCAGTGCAACATTTTTTGAAGGCAGAATGGATGACCGCCATTGTACGTTCCAGTTTTTATTTTAAAAAATCAAATGTAGTTGCTTTTAAACTTTTGATGTGCTTTTAGATCACAGACGGATAACATTGGATGTATCAGCTACTTGCGCTAACGTACCAACTGATAAAACTGGGTCCGACCGGAATACGCAGTGGAATCAAGATATTACTGATGTCGAAGTACCTCAGTCGAAGTGCATTTGTTTGTTTGAGCAACCAGATTGCGGTGGTGCAAGTTTTTATATGACATTCAGAGGTGGTCCGGGACACTTGATTAACAACAATTTCAACGATAAAACACAATCTTTTCGGGCATGCAATATGGGACTAACCCAGGATTAAACTCGTCGTCGATAGATGGCAAGAATATGTCTCGAGTCTAAAAATAATTTTGGTTGGGATATGGATAAATACTTTAAATATATCAGGATGATGGTACATCCTTCATTTTATGCATAAAATTTAAAAAAATAAAATAGGAAAACAAAATTTCTGCAAGCACATAAAATAATCTGCTTCAAATAGATTACACTATAGGAATAAAGTTATCCTGTTACAAAGGTTCTGTTTGAAACAATTAAATGAACATACATGGAACAAGTGATATTTGATCGCGAGGGTCGAATTCTGATTTGTACTATTTTACACTAACGAAGATATGGTCAAAGGGGATCCTGGGCGATTTGGCTGATACTCACAAAGAAAGTTCATTCTCATGAGAAACGACGGTGTCAACTTGTCGATATGTGTAGTAAATATTCAGCTACAATATATTTTGCGCTGTCGTTGGCATGTTTTTCTGCCCATATCTTGGTTGCTTCGATCAGTTATACTTTGCATACGTGATGATATGCCTTGTAATGTGACAGTCATTTATTTGAAGGCAAGCATAACTAATAACTAAGTCAAAACTTTCACTCATATCTACATAATCTGCAAGCGGACCATTGCAGTGGTTGGGTAAACGGAAAGCTCTAAAGATTTAAACAAAAAGAGATTGAAATGAAGAATTTGTACATGTTTTTTTATATTTTACCCCAAAACAAGGTTTTTTGATTAAGCAAGTCCAAAAAATGATATTTACGAGTACATCATAGCATAGCAACCTCGGTCACGATGAAATTAATTCAAAATGTGAAAATTTTTTTTTCAAAACATTATATTTTGTTTACAGTCATTTCCAGAAGCCAAAAATTTTTTACATCACCACTGAATTCGTCATCCTTCAATTAGTTTTGGACAACAATATATCTATTCTAGTTGTTTGCATTAGGTTTCAGGGACATTCCAAATATATTTTAACGATTTGGTGTATCTCAGCCGCTGAGACTCAGCGTATATACAGCATTCCAAATGAGTTTTACTGAATCTGAACCGAAACATGTCCAAAGTGGCTGCTATTCACGGCATGGATCTTGGAAATCCAAAGCCAATGTGACTATAACCCCCGGACAGGATGCCCAGCTAGACTTCCTGATTGTTATATTGTATGCTGGAAATGAGCCAAATTGAGCCGACATTTTTGTAACCCACCTGGTTTTCTGTCGCCGTTTGCAAATTTATGAAAGTTGTTGGTACAAATCTAAGTAAATGTAGTTGAAATTCACGTTGTCAAATTATGGAATTAACTATTCGACCTCAATTGCTTTGCACATAGTTGTAGAATGCCAAATTTTTTTCATAGGTAGCTAAAAGTACGAAAAAATCATCGGATTAAAAAGTCCAAGTGAATAAAAACCAACTTTTACTGGTTATTTTCTACTTTCAAATGCAGAACTCGTTAAATTAATACACTAGCAACCACAAGAGGTGGGTATCAGAAATATTTAAAGTCGGAAGTCTTAATTTGTCATTTTAATAAATTTTTTTTTGATAAGTTCCAGCTTCCATAGCGGTGTAAAGCCATCAGCTTCCACTTAGCTGAGGGTGTCGTTGGGAAGCTGAAAAGATATAATCTGCCATACTGAAGAGCGCTAAGTGGAAGCTGATGGCAAAAATTCTCTAGGAGTTTAAATGTCTCGGTTTACCCCAAAAACGAAGGTCCTGGGGGACAAAACCACCCTAACTCTGCGTTGGGGTATGTTTCAAAACTTTAAAGGGTGGAATCGGATTCCTCACAATATCTCATTCTAGAATAACTGTTTTTAGGGTAAAGACAATGGAAAAAATATCGACACCAAATAACGAATATAAAAAAAATTTGGCATTCTACGACTACGTGCTTTGCTTTTGCTTAGGAATGAAAAACCGAATTTCTTAAAATCTAGCATACTGAATAAACATTTACAAGCACACAATCAACATATCAATAAAACAATTTATTCCAGTCAAAAGTGTAACAATATTTTAATAGATATTGGGCAATGATTTGTTACTCGTCAAACTAGCATCTCTTCAAACTCACGCGTCATTGGGTTTCCTTACACGACAGATATCTCCATCAGGCTTTCCTCCCGAGCTGACGGTCACGATCTTGAGATTGTCACATGCTCTCCAAATTCCTTGGCGCTCCAGCAACTGCTCCACAATAACCATTTCCCTCTTAACTCCCACGGCTTCCAGTCGTTGGAAAATTGAATCCCTTTCAGCTCTTGCAGTGATCATAGCTCTCCGAAGTTCTTGTGCTTCAGCGGCCATTTGTCTTTGCTCTCTCGAAGCCATCGGTGCTTGATCTCTAACCCAGAACTCATCAAAATTTTGTTGAATGTCGCAAATTCTCTGCCTCAGCAAAGAGCATTGCTCCTTCAGATGCACTGCGTCATCTCGCCCTTCTAGGTCATGTCCACCTTCATCCAATTCCCTCGCAGGATACTTCTTACTGTTACAGTCCAAATCATGAGGCACAAAGTTGAGGAGCTGGAGCACCTCCAAAGCTGGAAACATGTGAAGCAGGCCCTCGCTCAGGATCCTTTCCTGAGAATCCAGAGATGGGTAGTTAATAGCCAACCTTTTCAGCTTTGGAACCATCACCCCTTCCATAACTTGTTGAATTACAAGCTGGCTATCCACAAGTTGTTCCCATTCAACGTTTAAACAAAGTTGCTCCAGAGTGCTTTTACATTTTACAACGAAATGAAGCAAGTCCCACAAGTCAACTCGGTTGTGTCTTCCGAAGCCATTTACAGAGAGCTGTCGAAGCGAAGGGGTTTCACTGTGGCGAAAAAAGTCTCCAGTGGGCTGTGCGATGATGAGCTCTTTCAAATTTGCAAAGGCAGAATTCGATGTGGAAGCCATACGAACTTTTTGGCCGCTCTCCAACCGGTAGGAATATCGATGCCGTTGCCGAAGAGCCGGACACGGGCCAATGGTTTCGAGATCCAAGTACACAAGTTGGTCAGCATAGGAAGTAGTCATCCAGATGGAAAGAGGGTCTCTTTTCTTCAATTTGGAATAGATTTTTAAACTCACGAGGGATGGCAGATGCGGTGGTGCCACGAGAACCAATTGAGGTCCACTGCTCCACAGTTTTACATCGTTGAACTGAAGAACTTTCAAGGACGGTATTGAATCCAGCATCGACCATAAAGCATTGCGACTTATAACGACATCCCGAAGACCAAGGACGGTCAGAGTTGCTCCAAACTTTGAGAGAAAAGATGACAAAGCTAGTGTTGCGTCCGAAGAGCTCTTCGGAAAAGAGGAGCTTCCATTGAGGATCAGGGAGCTGGCTGGGAATGGGGCTTCAGCTTCTTCAAAAACTGATGAAGAGCCGTAGACAAACAGCTGACTAGGTTTTCCCCCGACCTTCATTTCTGGAAAGATGGGCAACTTTCCTGAGATCACTTTCTTTTCAAAGAGAGGCTCCAAAATGTCCTTCCATTGGGAACTCACAAGCCGGTAGCCGAGCAGGTTGTTCCTCGTATCGTTTCGAATTAACAGCTCCAAAATGGTTGTTAGTACCTGGGAATAAATCAAGGTTATTAGGGAATAATTAACATCATCATTAACATAATAAATAACATGGGAAAAATCACTTGCGTGACTAATAGTATGGCTTACTTCAGGTGGAAGATCCCCAAGCGTCTTGTCTTGTTGAGGAATGTCTTCCTCTTCCGTATCCAAGCTCAGGCTCCTCAAGCCAGCAATCGGGTCTTCACTCGTGGAAACCGACATAGTTGATCACCAACTACAAAAAATCAACAAACCAAACATATTTTAACTTCAACAATTTCTAAAGCAAAACAATGAGAAATAGACAAACAAAACTTCTAAATATGAACCAACTTCCAATCAGCTACAACAGTAAAGGTTAAACTGAGGTTACACGGTACAGCACCTCCAACGAGTAGAATTAAATTGATAATTGTTGAAAAACTTAGTTCGTGTCGATGCGTCAAGAAACAAACAAGAGTTCAATCTTGCTCTTCCTTCTGCTGTTCCTGTTGTGAATGCATATGCACGAATGCACTTTACTCCACCGTGAGAAAAGTTTGAATGGGCGCGCCATTGTAGAAGTGCAGTCGCTTTCTATGGCTCTAAGCTGTTGCAATAGGTGAAGAGGATGCGAGACAATGAATGTAGCTTAACAACTTGTTCTTCAGGGGGGAAACTGATAGCATAATCTGCACATTCCTGTCGACCATTAATTATAATGATTGTCAATCAAAGACTCTATCAACTTCCCACATACTTATCTATAAAATCACGCTACTCAATACTAACTCAACTAACGACTGGGCATGTTTCAATGGTAATTTTCTTGGTGACATTTTGATCGGTGCTACTTTGCATTAGAGGTGGGAAGTAAAAACTTGCACTTGCAATTACTTGTCTTGCCTTGCAAGCACAAGCAAGCCGGTCAGGATGTTGCAAGCCGCAAGCGCAAGCAAGTTTGAAATTTTTGAAACCTGCAAGCCGCAAGCGCAAGCAAGCACAATCGAAATATTTTGCAAGTACTTGCAGAAACTTGCGTTTACTTGCACCATATAAAACCAAAATCTGACTTCATGTCGCAATTATTTTATACGATTTGTATTAAAAGGTAGCAAAAACAATAGATTGGAGACTGTACTACACACCATATACCCTTTTCTTCTCAACAGTTTCGGCACCAATTTCCATTACCGCACGGTTTTTACGAATTCTAAAAATATGTCTTGTTCTCAAAACAAAACCGTATTGCATTTTAATAACGAGTGTAATCTGAACTATAGTTTTCGGATTTAATTCGACAAATGAATCTGCAATTCCTTCTTATAACTTATATCTATGCTTTAATGGGAAGCGATGTTACACAATATATCGGGTTTTTCGGACCTATGAAACCACCAATTTTCACTAATCAAATACGCAATGAATTTCATTGAAAACAAAGAATCTGTAACTTTTACTCAAAGAAAACAAAAATTCATCTAAATTTGACATAATTTTAGACTATAGTACAGTATTTCACAGTAAAATCATTGTTTTACCAGCAAGCGCAAGTACTTGCAAATACTTGCAAGCGCTTGCAAGTATGGGTAAGTGCAAGTTTAGTTTTTTTCCAGCATGCCTGCAAGCAAGTGCAAGCAAGCATAATTTTCCTGCAAGCCGCAAGCACAAGCGGGTCAAATTTTTCCCCAACTTCCCACCTCTATTCGGAATCAACAAATTGTCAAAGTCAAGACAAGGAAAACATGCGAGTTAGCCAAGAAGGTAAAACTAACAAGTACTTTATTGAAGTATAAAGAGCATCAGTCGTGCCTTAGTTTAGTTTAAACACGTAAAGTTTATTATTCAGTATAGTTTTAAGTTTCCACCGGGTTTTCTTATAATACATTTTGTAAGCAACAGCATATAATAATTTATTTGCTAAATTTCTTATTCACAGAAACAGACATCCGTCAGTACTTTTTAAAATGAAGCGAAGGTTGAATCATTGGCAAAATGGCAACTCGATCCCGAAGGCTTTCATCTACATTGGTTGGTACCCCTAAACTAAACTTGATATTGATCATAGTTCCCAATTTTATGTGATCAAGTTTTGCTCCTAGAGCTGGCTCCAATGAGTTGCATCCAAGGAAAGTTGCATGAAAATGATTGACCACAAGCTGCACTAAACCATGTTCCCGATTTTTTTTCAAATTCGGGCGATCCGCCCATCCTGTGAATGAAGAGCAAGGGGATACTTCTTTGTATTACCATCTCCATAGCAAGTAAGTTTTGATTAACTGACAATCGAAATTTAATTAGTTTGAATGCGACTTCAGTGTTTTGCAAATTTAGAACGGATCGAAGTTCACATGAAACTCAGCCAGTGTGGTCGATCCTTTATTTATACCAAACGCAAAAAACATATGAGAAAGAAAGCAGCTACAAACCTGTCTTTATCAACAGATACTCCTACGCATGTTGAATGTAAGGAAGAATATCGAGTGAACAATTTTGTGCCACGAAACAGTTAAAAGTTAGTCGTCTATACATTTTGTAGACATGGTCACAACTACACCTTTTCTGCTTGTCATAATTTGTATTATTAGTTTGAAAATTAAGCTCAAGGGATTCAGTAACCGTGCACATAGTTTTAACCCGCACGACATGATGATGGTGATAATTTGAGTGGAACAAAAACCTAAATCGGGTTAGTAAATTGAATTTAGCTGTTTAAAAAATTCATACGACACAGTGATTACTATTATATAAAAATCTCACAAAAACAGAAGCAACAAGCTTTAAGCAGCCTCCATATCATTATTAGAATTTCCGTAGATTCAAACAATTCCCCATTTTGTAGTAAATACTGCACTGGAGATGTATTGTGCCTATTCGATTCGTGACCTTCAAGATTAAAAACTCAAAGTTGTATCAAAATATTCCCTGAATAGTCTGCTATCTCACCTTGTACTCAAATCTCACCAAGAAATATAACTGTGTAAGTAAAATCACTTCACTATCACAAATCAGAATTGAAAAGTGAGGAAAAAGCTTTAAGTAATACATAAAGGCTGAACTGAGAAAAATTCGAAACGATAGAAACATAACTTTTTATATCTCCTTAGAAAGTACTTAAATTATTTAACGTATCACATCGTAAGCAATAGTATTATTCGAATTAGTATTTGAGAGCTCGGGGATAGTAATGTGGTGTAAATTTCGTTACTCGAAGAAACAATAATTTAAAAAAAATATTGTCGTCAAAACGGGATTTCTGAAAAGTAGCTTTAGTTATCTTCCGACCTGATTTCGTTTTAACTCAAATTCATGAGTTTGAAGCGGTTGAGAATCGGTGTAGATGCTTGATTGTTGATGATTGAATTGGTGAGGTTTAAGAAGGTAGTTAGGTTGGTCCTAACTGACAGGAACTGAATAAGAATGAATTTCCACCACTGAGTAAAACTGC